>ARYC01019251.1:0-16084 GCA_000711775.1 Oxytricha trifallax | reverse complement strand
CATTATCCTACCGGATGCTGAATTTGTTCAAAGTTTTAAAGTTTTAATGTTTGACCAAATTCTATAGGTTGTCTTCTTGCTAAACTTCTGACATTTTTTTTGAATATTCAAAATAATCTTTCAACGTGCTTTGACTATTTGACTTGGATGTCTCTTTTGCCTCTTCCTTTGGCAGGTACACAGGTAGTTTTCTTCTTACGTCCCCATTCTATTTTTGTTCCTCCATCTTGAGCCCGCGCTTTCTCTTTTTAATTAACTTAATTATTTGTATTAAAATATATTAAAATTAAATCAAATTAGTGGCAGTTAAGGTTGTCCAATTTAAACAAACTTGGGCTAGAGAATTCAAAATTAGCTGGATTATACTTTTGGCGGTACTTTTTGATCGAATCACTAGAGCGAGATAACTTGAGTTGAATAATACACCTCTTAATTCATTAAATTATAACCTCACATTAAACTCAAGTTATCTCCCTTTATGGATGCGATAAAATAGTACCGGTAATAGTAAAATCCAGCTAATTTTGAATACTCTATCAATTGAGCCCAAGATCATTTAAATTGAACAACTTTAACTGCGATTAATTTGATTTAATTTTAATTTTAATTTATTTTATAATAATTTCCCAATTTTGAATGTGTTCCTACAATACTGAGTATTTTATTTCCAAAATTTAAATTAGTTTCTTAGATAAAAGTCTCCTACAAACTTATAATTTAAATAGCAATTTGAATACAATTTCTACTATGAAATAGATGTGTAGTTTAATTTTTCTTTCTTTAATTTAATTTTAATTGAATGTAAAATCAAAAGAAACTATAATACTGATCTCAGACGTCTCGATATATAGTATAAATAAGAGTCATTATTTGATTCTAGCTAATAAATATAGTATTAAACACAAATAATTATTTATGGTAAAAGAGTTAACATGTGTCTTAGCCTATCTCTTTGATTCAAAGAGAACCCATATTTCCTTATGCATTCAGCTAAAATTAACTTTTTATGAGTTACCCTATATTATTTCAAACTTAACTGAGGAGTTACTCTTTGAATTTCTTACTATTTAAGAATAGGGAGATAATCTATAAGATAATATTGAAGTTTATAAATGTCAAAATTCACTTTCGTATGATATTTTTAGCATTCTTCAAAACAGTTAATTATTTCCAGGACTGGTAGCTTATTGAACATAGAAATTGAAAGTTAATATTGAGAAAAAGCTAAATGATTGATAATTTATTTTAATGATATCTAAAAACTTATTATTTATTAGATGTTTTTTATGAGAGGTCAATACTAAGTGTAATTTCCTTAAGCTTGTTAATTTAAAAGTTTTTATTTATCTTCCTATGAAACTTTTAGAGTGATATGTTTTGATAATGATTCTATCATATATTTATATTTACTCGAACAGCCATCTGAATGATTTTATTTACTTGAATACACTCATATTAATTAGATTCCATTTAAACGGCGTTGTTTGGTAAAAAAGATCATATATGATACTGTTTTAAAAGACTAAAAATCATATTATACTTTTGGAAATTTATATGCTTATAAAAAATTGTAGCAAAAATAAAATAAATTTAAAAGTATAAATACATGGAGACTTAATTAATTATGTTTACTATCATCACTCTGTTTATTTAAATTTTTTGCAAGAGGAGCTGAACTAAAGTCTGAAATTGTTGTATTTTGCAAAGATTTTTAGGTTTAATTTGTCTGGAAACACCTTTTGCCCTTAGCCATAAATTTAATTGTATTCCTGAAGTTTTTTTCTAGTGGAGAAATTATGACGTTATCAGTTCAATGGTAGTTTACTATATCTTCAATTCTCCTTACTTGGCGGTGATAAATTTTCAAAGCAGTGAGTATTATAGATACCCCAGTCAATTTTAAATTTTACCAGTGTCTGCTATTTTCATTAACATCCCCGCATCTATTTGTTTATACCTATGCTATTTAATAAATTATTGGAAAAACTTTCTTATTTGATTGACCACCCTTATTATTATTTTTTTTTCTATTGCTCAATGTCTATTGGGACATTCAAAAAATCTTTGTCTGATAATTTATCATTAGACAATTCATAAATCAACCATCAAGCTTATATATTGTCATCATCTCTAAGAATTGCTAGATCATTTCAGGCAACCTTTATAAATCTCTTTCTAAATTTTTATGTTGTATTACAGCTAAATACCACAAGTTATATGAAAATCTTTGAAGTGAAATTAAAACTTTTCTTTTATTGCAATCGGTCGGTGATTCTAGTATATTATTATCTTCACGATAAATTTTCAATTCGATACACAATTCTTTCATTACTTTTATACTTTGATTTCAACAATATTTTCTAGATCATGTTTTGCATGTTTCAGAGTGCCTTTCACATTTAAAGACCCTATTAAACTTCGTGTTTTTATTATATAGTATATTAAAATATGAGTGCTAAGAGAATCTAAGATTCTAATTGAAGCAATAGCAGCAAATGCATTTATACCTCTATATATCTTCATGTACTTGAAGGTTTCTTCTCTTCCCTTATTTTGTTTGTTTGAGGGAAAAGATTTTTCTTAAAAAAGGTACAATTAATAGTAACCTTGAGTATAATTAGGTAGTTAATTGTCATTATTCTCAATATTTAAATAGAGGTAAATCTCACTTAATATAAAACCGGTATTTTTTTACAAAGTTTAAGTTGGCAGGACCATAGTGTGCTAAAATTCTTATTTTCTTTTAACTTTCAAATAATTAATAATTGCTTAAATTTAATTATTATAAATTCAAGTTATAAATTCAAAATATTTTATATTTTAATATTCATTAATAAAACCAATAATGAAATATGTATGATGGGAAATTTTCAAAGATAGCGAAAGTATAATATTTTAAATTATTTATTAATTAGGTTTCTTAATGAAGAAGTGCGCGTAAATAATAATCTAAATCTTATAGAATTAATATTTTATATAGGGAAGATGAACAAGCTCTAAAAAGAGTGAAGGGACATTTGATAGAAAGATTCTATAAAAAGCTTATTTTAATTTCAAAATAAACAAAGTTGAAAAGTATATGTGAATTATCGTGCAATATTTAAACAAAAAGGTATATTATTTAGAGCCCATGACACTATTAAATGAAAAAAGGTGAGAACAGTTGAAAATGAAGAAGATAATCATAAAAAATATCTAGTAACCTGTTGAAGAGTTTTAGTTTTCTTGTTGGCTAAAAGTTTTCGAAATGTCAAAAAATAATATTACTGGAAATAAATGTAATTCCCAATAATAAAATTATCTATAAGCAATATATTATTCATAAAATTTATATTTTAACGATTAAAAACTTGATATGTTTATTCTTAACACCTAATTTAAATTTTGACTTAAATTATGGGGTTTTACTAAAACTTATGTCTAAGCCTGAATATAAAAATTAAATAAAAATACTTGCATAATTTAAAAATAAATTTCCATCAACCAAAATATAGAATGACAATAGTAGTTATGTATTTCCTTTATTTAAATGCTCCAAGTGTTAGATTATTTATAATAAATTTTTGCTAACTTTATTTATACAGTAAGTGAACAAGGAGCCATGGGCTATACTTACATAAATAAGTTATAAGAAATTTAAATTAAATTAATGAATCTATAGAAAGCATAATAACAAGTAAAACTTCTTAAAATTCTAACTAAAAATTTCTTTTTAGATTTGGCTATTTGTTTAATATTTTTATTTAATAGGGAATGAAGTCAAGATGGGATATAGTTCAATATAAGCTTTAAGAATCTGCTTAAATAATATTAAATTGTAAGTTATCACATCAATAATTGAAATATTATATGAATAAAGTGAGCGAGTGTTACTGGACTTGACGATAGAGAGTTTTAATAAAAGTTCTAATCAATAGAGCTAAGTTTTAATTTCATAGAATTAATAGTCAGATTTATAATAAAATATCAGCAAAGAAGGGTATTTACTCTCACCAAATCAGCAAATTACTATGAGATTTTTGAAAGATTCTATGATTTGGATCAAAGAGCTTCTTAAAAACGGTTGTTAACAAAGCTTTTACTTCAAACATTCAGATAATCTCTCTGGTAAGTAAGATTTTTGATGAAATTATTTATGACTAAAATATAATGAAGTTCTTGAACGTCTATGATGAATGACTTCAGAGTGCTGTCTAGCTGCAATTACAAATATGGGGTTCTTGGAAATCTCTTGATAAGCTAAGTATTGAAATCATAAAGCAAACCAACCAGATTAGGAACCTGTCAGATATCAAAGAAGAAAGGAATCACAAAAATTATAATCATAAATGACATATTTAAGTGTCTTAAAGTTTACCTTTCGTATTCAAGTTAAGAATATAGATACTAAATAAATAAAAATTAAAATTAAGTATAAATAAAAGAGAAAGTACTCTAAATTCTGAAGTGTGACAAGTAAACTTTGGAATATAAATAAGAAAAGTAACAGTTAAGAGATTTTCAAATCACTTTAAAAATTAAAAATTTAATTAAAGAACATGGCTCTAAAAACATACGGCAAAAGGATGAATCAATTTTGATGTAAAATTACATATTTATAAAATATGAATAAAATGATTAAAAATTATGCAATGAATTTTTGAAATTAATAGTTATGATAACTTGTTTTTATACAAAAATTTCAAAATTGGCTTCAGGTTTACGAGTTCCATGAGTCGAATCGTACACTTTTATTTATTTTATAAAAAATTTAAGCTGCCCTCCGAAACTTTTAGACCTCACTATTTTTTATTGCGGGGTGCTGATCACTAGTACGCCTTTAAAAAGGCGATATGGATAGGAGATGACGATTTACGCTACTCAATTGGTGTGTTTTTGTTGGCTTAGAAGCCCCGTATAGGAACAGAAACCACCTTTCGTAGCTATCACTGATATTAAGCATATTCATCATGGGATTCCTCAGTAAATTGAAGTCAAACTTGAAAATATTTAATAGTCCACGAGATAATTTGCCAGATGTTCATCGCAATTCTAGTAAAAACGCTTCTCCTTATTGTGTAAGCATAATCTTTGATATATGCCAAGTATTATCTGCTATGGTTTAGGTAGCTGGGAATTTCAACTTCAACAGATGAAGAATATACTAAGATAAGATCTTGGGTAGAATAGAAATATGGTATTAATCAACAACAAAAAAATTTAGTTTTAAAATATGTAAGATCCTAAATTTAGAGGATTAGTACAATGAATGGGTGTTCTTGGTAATTAATGAGTCAAATATTTAAAAAATATAATTATATTTGAGTGATTATTAATCGAGTATGCTTGATCAGATCTTTGTTTTTTTTATATTAAAAATAGTCTATATAAATAGCATTCTGGTGTATCAGTCCTGCTCACAAGACCAATTTAAATCGATTAAAAATAAAAATAAAAATATTGCTTAATACTATCAAATTCGTTTTGAGGCTACCATTATTTATTATGCCATTCAAAGGATTCTGAAACCTCATTTTTAATTTTGGAGTTCGTGAGATTGATTTCCAGAAGTTCATCGCAATTCTACTAAAATGATATTCCTTGATGTGTAAGCGTCGCGTAATAAGTAAAGTTACTGCCGCTATTCAGGTATCCGTCACTGTCTTAATTGTTAATAACTCTGAGTTGATCTTGGATGGGGAGCGGATCTACAGTTTAATGGGAGGTGATGAAGGAAGAAAAGATAAATGTATTATAAAAAAGATTGGAGAATCCATTTAACAGCCTATATAAAATATTCTTGAAAAATTTTTACTGTTTACAGGCAATAACATCGAACTTCTATATAAATAATATAATCCCCATGATTCAAAAATTATTACAATTTAAGAGGCAGATTCATTTCTAATTAATAAACAGCTATTCAAGCATTTTATTATTTAATTATTTCAATAAATTTTACATATATATAATCTAGTACTTTATTAAAATAGAATAAAAGCCTCAGATTAGTTCTTATATAATAAATTACCTTAATTAAGATACTAAGACCATCAAATGAAAATTTATTTTCTAACTGCTTAAGACTTCATTCAAAAGTCATCAGTGTTATTGGAAAGTTCTAAAGTCTCTTTTACAAATTCTTATATCCAAAATTATATAATTAGATTTTCAGGACTATCTCCAAAGACTATACGAAAACTAAAGTCATAAAGTTATTCAAAATTTACGACTAATAAAAAATGACTTACCCCTCTTTGATATCGTTTTCTTTGACTAGACTAATTTGATTATCTCATAAAATCATACACTCTTCAAAATTAGACTGGGCTTAAATTGAGAGAACAAGTAGTTATGTTTTACAGATAGTACCCAGAATCGAGAATTAGTACCTCATCTATGCAAAGGCTATAAAAATGTTAGGGGGATCAAGTTTAAGACTATCAAACTAGCCGAGCGAAGTCAATCGATTCCGATTGAAAAGCTAATTACCCTAAAAATAATGATGAAAACAAACTTCATCAATGAACTTGAACAAAGTACCATGATTATCTTTGTAGATTAAGCTTTTTTCTCTCCATCGACTTAGCTTAGTCGATCATGGACCAAGACCTATTCTCATTCGTTTCTGAAGGATCGAAGATCAGAAATCACTACTTAAGCTTTACTCGCTGGAATCTCAAACGAACAGGACATGTTGCAATATGGAATATTTTCAAGAGGTCAGTGCGAAATAATGAATTTGTCTAGTATCTGACTGAGCTCAGATAAAATTTCCAAAGACTATCTGTATTTATGGACAATCTCTCAGTGCACCGAAGCAAGATCAATCGTGAATTTATGATAGATTTGATGATAACCCCAATCTTGAGTGTGCTTTACTCACTCCATTATAACGGGATTGAAAGCAATTTTTACACAGCTAAACAAATTTACAAGAAAAAAATGCTAAGGAGATTAAATGGGAATTATAGACCAATAGTGAATCAATTTATAAAAAGTTCAATTGAGCAAGTAGATAAAATGACTAAATTAATTAATTTAATTAAGGAACAAGAAATTATCAAAACTTAATGATTATATTTAACATTATCATTAAATCATCATATCTTGATTCTGTTTGCTTGGTGTCTTTTGTTAAATAACTATTATTTCATAGTCCCATCTACAAATCTCTTCCTCTTAGTGATAGTCTTATTTTATTCTTGAACCTGCAAAAGTTGTCTTCTTACTCCTTTTTGAGGACCTTGAGGAGATCATTAAACTACACTGGAGTAACTTCTATTCCGTTTTACTCTGACTGTTGTGCACCTTCAATAAAGCGTGCCTTATGTTTTCAGATAGTCCGGCTTATGAGTACCCAGAATTGATAAGTAAAAATGGCGTTCATGAATTTAACCTGAGTTCTAACTAAAGATGGTAGGTATTAGGAGACCAGGTCATCTGATATAGCATTGTTGTACAAATTTTTACAGAGAGCTCTTGAAAAAAAAGGGACTTAAATGCCGTGAATATAGTCTTGCTTCAATGCCTTTTTCGACCCTTTAAGTATGATCTTTAGAACGCAATTTGAGTTGATTGGTAATTAGGGAGGAAAGAGTTGAATAAAAAAATAAATAAAGACAGATATATTTATATAACGATGCTGATTCATGCAGCGATAAATGTCGTCTTTAGATCTGAATCTTTAAACTAGCCCTTCACTTTGTACGAATCTCTTCTCTAGACTATAGTCATCCATTCTATTAATTTAATTATCAAATAGTCTTAATTTTATTTTGATATATGATTTGTCTTAATTAAATATAGGACTAAATAAGTTTATTTGAGTAGATTTGAAAAATAATAGTGAATGATAATTCTTTATTTGTTAATAATTAGTTTTTACATATATTGGTATAACTTTCTTAATGTCTGATTAGGTTCTGGGGCTAGCATTTCATCAATGTTTTTTTATAAAAACATATCTGAGTCTAAAAAAATAAAGTAAGTTTAAAATCATGGGGGGATAAATTTCCTTGTGTTATGATAAAAAAAATATTGTAGGGAAGTTACTTGCCAAGTGATTTTGTTTTATATTTTCTTAAAATTATTTCCTCATTTTTATTAATTATTCTTATTAACTTTAATAAACAAATTTTAGTGAATTTATTTAAATGATATTTAAGATATATTAATCTATATCTGATGAAATTTTATATATTATTCTCTTAAATATAAATAATTTTCCTCTTAAAATGTACCTAATTTATAGTTAAAATAACTATTTTTTAATAGATTACTATTTAAATTTTATTACATTTTCAAAATAAAATAATTTTAATATATTAAGGAATTACTTTCTCTTAATTTCTTGAATACACTAAGGATGTATTATATAACCCTTTACAACAAATATTAGTTAAAAATAAATAAATAACGATATAACTTTGTTAAAAAGTCATGAAATTACATATAAAAATTTAATTGCCAGGAAACTTGCCACTTGCAAGGGGAATTTTATCCCCAAAATCTTTTTATGTTTGATATAAATAATGATGAGATTAATTATATATTCTTAATTATACCATTTTAAATTAATTTGAGGTCATATTAATTATTTGCTTAAATTCTAAATAGGGAAATTTTATATGTTTGCTTATAAAACTAAGCAGCTTATAGATTGCATTCTTAGCGTTCAGAGGTCAGCTCTTAGAAATCGGATTCCGAGAAAGATTATAATTCATAAATTTAACAAAGTTATCGTTTGATTAGAAAACCTAGTCAAAATACAATAATGCCTAGTCATAAAAGTGAAAAAAAGCCAATAAAATAAATGAAGCAAAATATCAATGTCATTCATGTCAAAGAGTATTCGCAAATAAAAGTAATTTGAATAGGCACGCTAAAGATTGCAAAACACTTACAGGTTAACTCGTTAAAGAGGGAAATAACTTGAAATGGAATTGATCTCAGGTTTAATCTAGGAAAGTTTCTAAATCAAGCCTTTCCTCATTGAGCTATATTGATGAAGACTAAGAGAGACTACCTCAATAAAAAAGTATAGTCACCTGAGACTATAGTCATTCCTGGCGATGAGCCATAAACTTCAATAAACATTATTATACAATAGTCCTAAGCAAACGATTAAAAAAGAGGAGATGGGGATGGAGTGGCTCAACTCAATTTCGACTATCTTAGTCACTTTGAAATCAATCGCCATTTCATGATCCTACTTTATTCATCGACAAGATAACTTGCCGAAAAGAGAAATCAAGTCGCTGATTTGAGGATACATTACTATACTACAAACATAAATTTTACAGGCTTTATAACGAGATTTAATTCCTTCACAAGCAAAATAAGATCAGCAATGAATTTGCCATTTCCGAACTTGTTTCTTAAAAGTAGTTGAAAAATATAATTTCCCTTAAATATCTGGTCAAAGCCCCTGGTCATATCGGACTAGTCTATTCATTCTACCCTTATAACTTTGACGATTACTAGAGAATGTGCTATGATCCAGTGTTAACCTAATCATTCTTTGGAAAAATTATTAATGAAGTTCAGGAGATCCACATTCTTGATTATGTCCACAGAAGATTGAATCTTATTCATATTGTTTTAGATTCTAACTCCGAAGATTTTATAATAGTAAACTTTGAGAGAGCTAATCTGATGACTAACCTCAAGACTAAATCATACAATTCTAAGAGAATTTACTCTCCTATAAGTGGTGGATTTGCTTTAGGCAATCCTATGGTTGATGCCTACAGCTTGGCATCAATTATAGTGCATTCGTACATAAACATAAATTTCTATGTCGACATCTAGTCATAAGACAAGTTCCTCGTTAATTGTGAGATCATCGGCTTTGGTGGTCCTAATGAAGACTAGCACATAAAAACAATCATTTAAGCTTTTTTCATGACTCAAGATTAACACTCATACATATCTCTAGCTGAGATATCAAACCTAGTCGATTAAGTGGATTTTAATTAAGAAAGACTATGTTGATGATACATCATATTCATCTAAGCCATAAAATAATTTGAAAACTCAATGAGCTTATACAAACACCAGTTAAAGGTGCCTCAATTAATTCATTAAAAAATTTACTCAGAAAATAAATAAATAAGAAAATAAAGTATAAGCCTTAAATTTTTAGGGCTGATATCATCTATTATTTAAACTTTTATAAGTAATTTAAATCAAATGATAATAATTGTTTTAATAGTTAGGGCTGATAACAACGCTTATATGATAAAATAGGTTTAATTATTTAAATATCCGCTCTATAGTTAACTTAAGTAATTCTAATCTTTCTTTAATCTTCGTCGTTTTAATTAATTTGCATCTTTAAATATTTCATATTTCATTGATATTTTATAGTCTAATATAATAACTTATAATTTAATTGAGAGTATTTTCCTCACACAAAACAGGAAACTTTCTAATACATATTTTTTATCAAGATTATGCTATTTACAATGAATTTATTTAATTTAAAGGATTTTTAATCTATTGATTAATTATTTACCCCAAGTTCTAATAATTTTTAAATCATGGGAAATCTTGAAATAATAAAGAAATGCGTTTGCAAAGAAAACTTCTCCAAATTTTTTATTTTTTTATTTATCAGCCTATATAAAATATTCTTAAAGAATCTTCACAGTTAACAGGTAAAATATCAAACTTCTATATAAATCAATTAATTTTATAAATAAAGAAAGGCATTTTCAACAGAAAAACTACTCCAAATATTATGTTATTTGTATCTTTGTTTTTGATTGTTGACTAAGTATATTGAAATTTACAATAATAAATGAATATTGGCTTCAGGTTTACGAGTTCTGAGTCGAATCGTACATTTTATTTATTTTATAAAAAATAAAAACTGCCCTACGAGAGTTTTAGACCTCACACTATTGTTCATTGCGGGGTGCTGATCACGAATACGCCTTTAAAAAGGCGATATGGAGAGGGAATGACGATTTACGCTAGTCAATTGGTGTGTTTTTGTTGGCTTAGAAGCCCCGTAAAGGAACAGAAACCCCCTTTCGTAACTATCACTGATATTAAGCATTTTCATCATTGGATTCCTCAGTAAATTGAAGTCAAACTTGAAATATTTAATGGTCCACGAGATGGCTTTGCCAGAAGTTCATCGCAACTTTTCTGATCAATATTTTTATTGTGCAATAAACAGCTGAATCTGTTTATTGCCGCTATTTACCATTATTTTACTATAAATTTACATTCTATAGCTTACTGGGTTCATTACACAGTGAAGAATAGAAGTTTACTGATTGATTAGAAGAAAAAATAATTTAATTAAATGATATATTTGAGTATAAGCATTATACACAAAATTTTTCTTTAGCTTCTTTTAATAACTTAATCAAAATTAATTTGTTGTTGACTTTATGTTCTTTCAGATTGTTATCACTTCTTTTGCTTCATCCCTTATTGAGCTTTCAAGGCATATTATATGTTTTCTGATTTCTTATTTACTCAAGTATACCTATATATTCTTAAAATTCATATTTTCAAGGCTTCTCTCTTTAACCCTTTAATCCTTCTTTCTTACTTACTCCAACAATTGCAACTTAATTCCAACTTTTTCTAATTTTGACAATTTTTATATAATTGAGTCAAAATTGTAATGATAGCTTAAAGTGTTTTGATCTTACCTATATTTTATACATAATCTTCCCTATAAAAAAGTTGTTATTATAAGTTGTAAAACATTAGATTCTCCATTATTATTTTATTACTTTTATTATTGTTCAATTATGTAAGGAAATTAATACTGAGGCTTAAGGCACTCAGATAAATATAATCAGATATATGTACTTTGCCTTTTGGAAATCCAATTTCATCTTTCTAAGGGGAGATTCTCTATTAATTAATTTTTTTCTTGATTGGCTGTCATTTTGTTAATAAATTTCTTACCTTTGTTCTATATTTTATTTTTCAATCGATGACTCAAACAGAGACAATCAAAACCCCAAAACCCCTTAGTGAGGTTTATAAGTGCTTTGATTTGTAGGGTATAGTTGGGGTCTTATTGGGGTTAGTAGAGAAAACGCAAGTTTTATGTGAATTTAATGAATATTTAATGAGTATTAATGTGCTTAAATCAAAAAAATTTTATCTGCTTATCTTTGTGGTATCTCTTGAACTTAGCTCTCTTTAATGTTTCAAGTATATCTTCTAATGATGATCTTGGATATGCTGGAGCTCTTACTATGATCATCTCAACCATTTTCTTAATCTAAGTGCATACATCTTCTTGTTTTATATGTTTAACAGCCATGCTTATTGATTACTTTTCTTGCTTTGTTCCGAAGTACGACATACTTTCCATATCGCACTCTAAAATAATTGCTGCTACCGCCCAGACATCCCACTAAACAGAGCCATTAGCCCACTTCTCTCTTATTGGGAAGTACCCAGGTGTGCCTAGCATTTTAGCTAAAGTCACTATTTCTTACCTTATTGCTCTATTGAAATCAATGACTACTATTTCTAAAGGACAGAGATTTAGCATTACATTTCTGGCTTCAAATCTCTATGAACATACCCTAGTTCATGCAGCTCTTTCATACCCTTGGTCATTTCCGTGAGTATCTCATTCAAGTCATCTGGGTATCTATTATGGTAGAGATAATCTCTTAGAGTCATTTCAAATTTCTTAAGTCGTAGTGCAATAAAACCATGTCCAAGAATAACTCCATCGAGTTTAAGCAAGTTCTTGCATTACCTTTTATGAGGCTCTCTTAGTATTATGTATTCATTGGCAAACTCATTTTGATACTGCTCGTTCCTAATAAGATATTTGAAAGGATATACTTTATAAGCATACTCATCAACTACTATGAGTTTTGCCTTGTTAGGCACATCAATATGTAAATAGTTGTCAATGCAAAAAGTGAGATCTACTGCATTTAATGCAGGTATATACATAGCTCTCTCTTACAAGCATGCTATATATAATTCATTAGCTGGTTGGTTCATTGACTCAAAACGTTTCTGCTTCTTAAGTCTCTCTTCCTGCTCTCTTTAAGACTCTACAGTATTGGACTTTCTCTTGGCTGGTATAAGTATTTATGTTTCTTTATCTTGCATTAAAACTCACTTAAATGATGTTTTTGCATGTGTCTTTTAACTTTAGCTGAGTGAGTGTAAGACTTCATGCAAGTCGTGCACTAATACCTGCCATCGGACCTTTTCGTGCTTAAAATATATCTTAGCTCTCCCAGAGTGCATCTCTTTGATGTGCCTCTTCAAGCTCGAATCAGTTTAGAAGAAATTTTAGCATTCATCACATTAGAATTCTTTAATCTTTTCTAGTGGGAGATGTTCTTTTAACTCCTCAACATCTTCGATTAGCGTTTAAATACTTATCTCTGCTCTCTGCTTCCTGATATTTATTTCTAGAACAAACACCTCTGATTCAAACTCAAGAGCTTTAAGCTCTGGCTCCTTTTCAATGTATATGATCTCTTGCTTCTTAGTTTATCCAAAGTTTAGCTAAGATTATCCACTGCCAAGAGAGACTGCTTTGCGATTTAAGTTAGCCGCCATGTTTAAATTCAAATTTAAATTTCTATTATAAAGCTTTAATAACCTCTCTTGTTATAGTAACTTTGTATAGGAGTTGGTACTGCAACAACAATGGTTGCTTCTTAGGCGTTAGACATCATATTTATACTAAGTTTATAACTATAAATTTTCTAAATTCATGCTTAATATTTTTAATTTTGGTACCAACTTAGATAAATTTCAGGTTGGTACTCGTACCAATTAGGTTTTAAACCATTTTGGAACTTTTCCATTATAACCTCATTAGTTTAAAACTAGGTACTAATTAAGTTTTGGTACTATTAAATTGGTACCAATTGAAATTAAACGAATTTAGTACCAGTACTAATTAAATTTAAACAAATTTAGTACTAATTTAATGGAACTAAATTGATAAAAATGGAGCTCCATCACTGCAGTTTGTTACAGCTTCTGCAAACTTTCTCCACGTATCTTGCAGGGTTGACCTCCTATAAGATGCCCATATTTAATAGTAAGATTTTAAACAATAGGATCCAGAAGTCTATAAGTTATAATTTGAAATTCATTAATAGGAAGAGGAACAAAGATGGAATCACTCAATGATCAAATGAAAAGAGTCGAGGCTCAAGAAATGATATCAAGATTCAGAAGTAAGGAAGATCTCTATCGATACCTAACTTTACATGGTAAGATAACTCGATGATTATTAACATATTAAACAGTTGGTTTATTCCTTCCTACGATGGAAGGTACCAAAATTTCATTCTTGAAAGCAATACTTTGTGAGGAGAAGAAAGCTTTTAAAAATAAAGAGATTAAACTAATCGAAATTCCCAACTACCCTGACATTTCAGTCACTAATCTTTATGAGGATGCCATGTCAGATGAGGAAGTGGTAGTTTACCTTCCTACCAAGAAACAACTCTCTAATAAACTCCCAGAGAGAAACTTCTTCTTTGGTGTTCTTGGTACAATAAAAGAGGATTATCTCAGAGAAATTATTGAAGAAGCTCATAAGAAAAGATATTCTATTTCTCCTGAAGACTAGAAGAAGCAAGGCATTCTAATAAGCTCAGCTTGGCTAGAGGAACTTAAGAAGCATCCTTATCTTTCAAGTAAGCTTTGACATATAACTTTGTAGGAAAATCAGGCACTGGTATATATCTTATGAAAGAGCATGCTAAGGTTCATAGAGAGAGAAAGTCACAAAAAATTCATGAAGTGAGCAAGAGACTTTATAAAGATGTTTAAAAGCCAGATGAAATGAACATAGATGCAGGAGCTGGCACAAAGAGAAGAAATATGGGCCCAATCAAGCCATAAGAAGAGGAGAAGAAAGGAGCAAACCCATTTATGGGCCAGTTTAATATGTGAATATATTCATTCGTTTAAATCTAAAACTTATTTATAAACATTCATTCTTCCCTTTCTCGCACAAATTTTTGTCTTATCTACGCTCACTCTCTTACAGCTGCTTTGAATCAAGTCTACTGTATCGATGGGCAAGTCGTGCATAAGATGATACAGCAGAAGCTTCTTGTAGTGAGTCTTTATTTAACTCCAGTAGAATTCTATTCCATTAAATTAAGGGCTGTAAGGAACGTTGTATACAGTGGTTATGTTTAGGTCTTCATAAGCTTTCTTAGACTCCTTAGTCTTATGAACTGATAGGTTATCAACAAACAGGATGATCTCTTGGTTGCTATACTTCTCTCTGAGCTTATGTAGGAACTCTATGTACTACTCTCGCTTAATAGAGCGAGGGTGAATCACATAACTCTCTAAGCCTGAATCTTCACTTATACCAGCTATAATTGCATGAGTGACTACCTTTACTTTTTAGGCATAAACTTCTATGTTATCATACTTCTTGTACCATGACTTATTAATAAAAGTGTTGAACGTAAACACAGCTTCATCTGCATGTATGAACTTGATGTTATTATCAATAGCTCTCTGCATTTAATCTGATATATAGTTTAAATTATAACTATAAAATGGCACTGTAAAATCAATCACTCTCTTAACTCTGTTGACAGTCTTGAAAGTAATACCATTTCGTCTATAAATATTGGCTATAGTCTAAGGAGAGATACGCATGTCTGGTAACTTGCGATGAAACATGACAGCTCGTTAGCCAAGAGGAAAGTGAGCCCAATACTTTAATGTCTTAGAGTCACAGAGATAGTCAATATGGACCTGTGAGAACTTTTATTTTCTTGCAGGATGTTTTCAAGAGCCTGAGTTATAATGTTAAACAGCTAACAAGCAATGATACCTAACAGTTGGGGCACTCTTGTGTAGGAGTCTTGCTATGGCTGTATAATTCAACACTGGTTTGACTAAGTCTATATTAATACTTGTACCATACCTAAGCTTAAGCAGTAAATCTAAATATTACTCATCATAAATAGACCCTAAATTTTGCCAACTTCTATTTCTCATTTTGATAATTGGCCTAATTTCTCTACTAACCTCAATAAGATCCCAACTACACCCTATAAATCAAGGCACTTATAAACCTCACTAATGGGTTTTGGGGTTTTGATTATACAGA
>ARYC01019250.1:0-19205 GCA_000711775.1 Oxytricha trifallax | reverse complement strand
CTCGATCAGTGCCTTGGAAATGACTGAAAAAATGAAAAGTAAATCTTTTATGTCAACAAGTACTTTTTCAATAAAATCTTATTTAATATAAATTCATAACATGTCTATGCATTTGAAGTTGCTCTTTCTTTGAAGTATTTTTGAAGAAATTTCGGCTGAGTATTTTTCGAGAACTTTATGATTTAAATATTTTTAATCATTCAAATGCCAATCTCATAAATCAAATTGCCAAGTTAACTACAGCAATCGATAAGCGCCTTGGAAATGACTGAAAAAAAGAAAAGTAAATCTTTTATGTCAACAAGTACTTTTTCTATAAAATCTTATTTAATATAAATTTATAACAAGTCTATGCATTTGAAGTTGCTCTTTCTTTGTAGTATTTTTGAAGAAATTTCGGCAGAGTACTTTTCGAGAACTTTATGATTTAAATATTTTTAATCATTCAAATGCCAATCTCATAAATCAAATTGCCAAGTTTTGACTACAGTACTCGATAAGTGCCTTGGAAATGACTGAAAAAATGAAAAGTAAATCTTTTATGTCAACAAGTACTTTTTCAATAAAATCTTATTTAATATAAATTCATAACAAGTCTATGCATTTGAAGTTGCTCTTTCTTTGTAGTATTTTTGAAGAAATTTCGGCTGAATACTTTTCGAGAACTTTATGATTTAAATATTTTTAATCATTCAAATGCCAATCTCATAAATCAAATTGCCAAGTTTTGACTACAGCACTCGATAAGTGGCTTGGAAATGACTGAAAAAATGAAAAGTAAATCTTTTATGTCAACAAGTACTTCTTCAATAAAATCTTATTTAATATAAATTCATAACAAGTCTATGCATTTGAAGTTGCTCTTTTTTTGTAGTATTTTTGAAGAAATTTCGGCTGAGTACTTTTCGAGAACCTTATGATTTAAATATTTTTAATCATTCAAATGCCAATCACATAAATCAAATTGCCAAGTTTTGACTACAGCACTCGATAAGTGCCTTGGAAATGACTAAAAAAAATGAAAAGTAAATCTTTTATGTCAACAAGTACATTTTCAATAAAATCTTATTTAATATAAATTCATAACAAGTCTATGCATTTGAAAGTTGCTCTTTCTTTGAAGTATTTTCGAAGAAATTTCGGCTTGAGTACTTTTCGAGAACTTTATGATTTAAATATTTTTAATCATTCAAATGCCAATCTCATAAATCAAATTGCCAAGTTTTGACTACAGTACTCGATAAGTGCCTTGGAAATGACTGAAAAAATGAAAAGTAAATCTTTTATGTCAACAAGTACTTTTTCAATAAAATCTTATTTAATATAAATTCATAACAAGTCTATGCATTTGAAGTTGCTCTTTCTTTGTAGTATTTTTGAAGAAATTTCGGCTGAATACTTTTCGAGAACTTTATGATTTAAATATTTTTAATCATTCAAATGCCAATCTCATAAATCAAATTGCCAAGTTTTGACTACAGCACTCGATAAGTGGCTTGGAAATGACTGAAAAAATGAAAAGTAAATCTTTTATGTTCAACAAGTACTTTTTCAATAAAATCTTATTTAATATAAATTCATAACAAGTCTATGCATTTGAAGTTGCTCTTTCTTTGTAGTATTTTTGAAGAAATTTCGGCTGAATACTTTTCGAGAACTTTATGATTTAAATATTTTTAATCATTCAAATGCCAATCTCATAAATCAAATTGCCAAGTTTTGACTACAGCACTCGATAAGTGGCTTGGAAATGACTGAAAAAATGAAAAGTAAATCTTTTATGTCAACAAGTACTTTTTCAATAAAATCTTATTTAATATAAATTCATAACAAGTCTATGCATTTGAAGTTGCTCTTACTTTATTGTATTTTTGAAGAAATTTCGGCTTAGTACTTTTCGAGAACTTTATGATTTAAATATTTTTAATCATTCAAATGCCAATCTCATAAATCAAATTGCCAAGTTTTGACTACAGCACTCGATTAAGTGCCTTGGAAATGACTGAAAAAATGAAAAGTAAATCTTTTATGTCAACAAGTACTTTTTCAATAAAATCTTATTTAATATAAATTCATAACATGTCTATGCATTTGAAGTTGCTCTTTCTTTGAAGTATTTTTGAAGAAATTTCGGCTGAGTATTTTTCGAGAACTTTATGATTTAAATATTTTTAATCATTCAAATGCCAATCTCATAAATCAAATTGCCCAAGTTTTGACTACAGCACTCGATAAGTGCCTTGGAAATGACTGAAAAAATGAAAAGTAAATCTTTTATGTCAACAAGTACTTTTTCAATAAAATCTTATTTAATATAAATTCATAACATGTCTATGCATTTGAAGTTGCTCTTTCTTTGAAGTATTTTTGAAGAAATTTCGGCTGAGTATTTTTCGAGAACTTTATGATTTAAATATTTTTAATCATTCAAATGCCAATCTCATAAATCAAATTGCCAAGTTTTGACTACAGCACTCGATAAGTGCCTTGGAAATGACTTGAAAAATGAAAAGTAAATCTTTTATGTCAACAAGTACTTTTTCAATAAAATCTTATTTAATATAAATTCATAACAAGTCTATGCATTTGAAGTTGCTCTTTCTTTGAAATATTTTTGAAGAAATTTCGGCTGAGTACTTTTCGAGAACTTTATGATTTAAATATTATTAATCATTCAATGCCAATCTCATAAATCAAATAGCCAAGTTTTGACTACAGCACTCGATAAGTGCCTTGGAAATGACTGAAAAAATGAAAAGTAAATATTTTATGTGAACAAGTACTTTTTCAATAAAATCTTATTTAATATAAATTTATAACAAGTCTATGCATTTGAAAATGCTCTTTCTTTGTAGTATTTTTGAAGAAATTTCGGCTGAGTACTTTTCGAGAACTTTATGATTTAAATATTTTTAATCATTCAAATGCCAATCTCATAAATCAAATTGCCAAGTTTTGACTACAGCACTCGATAAGTGCCTTGGAAATGACTTGAAAAATGAAAAGTAAATCTTTTATGTCAACAAGTACTTTTTCAATAAAATCTTATTTAATATAAATTCATAACAAGTCTATGCATTTGAAGTTGCTCTTTCTTTGTAGTATTTTTGAAGAAATTTCGGCTGAATACTTTTCGAGAACTTTATGATTTAAATATTTTTAATCATTCAAATGCCAATCTCATAAATCAAATTGCCAAGTTTTGACTACAGCACTCGATAAGTGGCTTGGAAATGACTGAAAAAATGAAAAGTAAATCTTTTATGTCAACAAGTACTTTTTCAATAAAATCTTATTTAATATAAATTCATAACAAGTCTATGCATTTGAAGTTGCTCTTTCTTTGTAGTATTTTTGAAGAAATTTCGGCTGAATACTTTTCGAGAACTTTATGATTTAAATATTTTTAATCATTCAAATGCCAATCTCATAAATCAAATTGCCAAGTTTTGACTACAGCACTCGATAAGTGGCTTGGAAATGACTGAAAAAATGAAAAGTAAATCTTTTATGTCAACAAGTACTTTTTCAATAAAATCTTATTTAATATAAATTTATAACAAGTCTATGTATTTGAAGTTGCTCTTTCTTTGAAGTATTTTCGAAGAAATTTCGGCTGAGTACTTTTCGAGAATTTTATGATTTAATTATTTTTAATCATTCAAATGCCAATCTCATAAATCAAATTGCCAAGTTTTGACTGCAGGACTCGATCAGTGCCTTGGAAATGACTGAAAAAATGAAAAGTAAACTTTTATGTCAACAAGTACTTTTTCAATAAAATCTTATTTAATATAAATTCATAACATGTCTATGCATTTGAAGTTGCTCTTTCTTTGTAGTATTTTTGAAGAAATTTCGGCTGAGTATTTTTCGAGAACTTTATGATTTAAATATTTTTAATCATTCAAATGCCAATCTCATAAATCATATTGCCAAGTTTTGACTACTGTACTCGATCAGTGCCTTGGAAATGACTGAAAAAATGAAAAGTAAATCTTTTATGTGAACAAGTACTTTTTCAATAAAATCTTATTTAATATAAATTCATAACATGTCTATGCATTTGAAGTTGCTCTTTCTTTGAAGTATTTTTGAAGAAATTTCGGCTGAGTACTTTTCGAGAACTTTATGATTTAAATATTTTTAATCATTCAATGCCAATCTCATAAATCAAATTGCCAAGTTTTGACTACAGCCCTCGATAAGTGCCTTGGAAATGACTGAAAAAATAAAAAGTAAATCTTTTATGTCAACAAGTACTTTTTCAATAAAATCTTATTTAATATAAATTTATAACAAGTCTATGCATTTGAAGTTGCTCTTTCTTTGTAGTATTTTTGAAGAAATTTCGGCTGAGTACTTTTCGAGAAGTTTATGATTTAAATATTTTTAATCATTCAAATGCCAATCTCATAAATCAAATTGCCTAGTTTTGACTACAGCACTCGATAAGTGGCTTGGAAATGACTGAAAGAATGAAAAGTATCTTTTATGTCAACAAGTGCTTTTTCAATAAAATCTTATTTAATATAAATTTATAACAAGTCTCTGCATTTGAAGTTGCTCTTTCTTTGTAGTATTTTTGAAGAAATTTCGGCTGAGTACTTTTCGAGAACTTTATGATTTAAATATTTTTAATCATTCAAATGCCAATCTCATAAATCAAATTGCCAAGTTTTGACTACAGTACTCGATAAGTGCCTTGGAAATGACTGAAAAAATGAAAAGTAAATCTTTTATGTCAACAAGTACTTTTTCAATAAAATCTTATTTAATATAAATTCATAACATGTCTATGCATTTGAAGTTGCTCTTTCTTTGTAGTATTTTTGAAGAAATTTCGGCTGAGTATTTTTCGAGAACTTTATGATTTAAATATTTTTAATCATTCAAATGCCAATCTCATAAATCAAATTGCCAAGTTTTGACTACAGCACTCGATAAGTGGCTTGGAAATGACTTGAAAAATGAAAAGTAAATCTTTTATGTCAACAAGTACTTTTTCAATAAAATCTTATTTAATATAAATTCATAACAAGTCTATGCATTTGAAGTTGCTCTTTCTTTGTAGTATTTTTGAAGAAATTTCGGCTGAGTACTTTTCGAGAACTTTATGATTTAAATATTTTTAATTATTCAAATGCCAATCTCATAAATCAAATTGCCAAGTTTTGACTACAGCACTCGATAAGTGGGTTGGAAATTACTGGAAAAATGAAAAGTAAATCTTTTGTCAACAAGTACTTTTTCAATAAAATCTTATTTAATATAAATTCATAACAAGTCTATGCATTTGAAGTTGCTCTTTCTTTTTAGTATTTTTGAAGAATTTTCGGCTGAGTACTTTTCGAGAACTTTATGATTTAAATATTTTTAATCATTCAAATGCCAATCTCATAAATCAAATTGCCAAGTTTTGACTACAGCACTCGATAAGTGGCTTGGAAATGACTGAAAAAATGAAAGTAAATCTTTTATGTCAACAAGTACTTTTTCAATAAAATCTTATTTAATATAAATTCATAACAAGTCTATGCATTTGAAGTTGTTCTTTCTTTGTAGTATTTTTGAAGAAATTTCGGCTGAGTACTTTTCGAGAACTTTATGATTTAAATATTTTTAATCATTCAAATGCCAATCTCATAAATCAAATTGTCAAGTTTTGACTACAGCACTCGATAAGTGGCTTGGAAATGACTGAAAAAATGAAAAGTAAATCTTTTATGTCAACAAGTACTTTTTCAATAAAATCTTATTTAATATAAATTCATAACATGTCTATGCATTTGAAGTTGCTCTTTCTTTGTAGTATTTTTGAAGAAATTTCGGCTGATTACTTTTCGAGAACTTTATGATTTAAATATTTTTAATCGTTCAAATGCCAATCTCATAAATCAAATTGCCAAGTTTTGACTACAGCCCTCGATAAGTGCCTTGGAAATGACTGAAAAAATGAAAAGTAAATCTTTTATGTCAACAAGTACTTTTTCAATAAAATCTTATTTAATATAAATTTATAACATGTCTATGCATTTGAAGTTGCTCTTTCTTTGTTGTATTTTTGAAGAAATTCGGCTGAGTACTTTTCGAGAACTTTATGATTTAAATATTTTTAATCATTCAAATGCCAATCTCATAAATCAAATTGCCAAGTTTTGACTACAGCCCTCGATAAGTGCCTTGGAAATGACTGAAAAAATAAAAAGTAAATCTTTTATGTCAACAAGTACTTTTTCAATAAAATCTTATTTAATATAAATTTATAACAAGTCTATGCATTTGAAGTTGCTCTTTCTTTGTAGTATTTTTGAAGAAATTTCGGCTGAGTATTTTTCGAGAACTTTATGATTTAAATATTTTTAATCATTCAAATGCCAATCTCATAAATCAAATTGCCAGTTTTGACTACAGCACTCGATAAGTGGCTTGGAAATGACTGAAAAAATGAAAAGTAAATCTTTTATGTCAACAAGTACTTTTTCAATAAAATCTTATTTAATATAAATTCATAACAAGTCTATGCATTTGAAGTTGCTCTTTCTTTGTAGTATTTTTGAAGAAATTTCGGCTGAGTACTTTTCGAGAAGTTTATGATTTAAATATTTTTAATCATTCAAATGCCAATCTCATAAATCAAATTGCCTAGTTTTGACTACAGCACTCGATAAGTGGCTTGGAAATGACTGAAAGAATGAAAAGTAAATCTTTTATGTCAACAAGTACTTTTTCATAAAATCTTATTTAATATAAATTCATAACAAGTCTATGCATTTGAAGTTGCTCTTTCTTTGTAGTATTTTTGAAGAAATTTCGGCTGAGTACTTTTCGAGAAGTTTATGATTTAAATATTTTTAATCATTCAAATGCCAATCTCATAAATCAAATTGCCTAGTTTTGACTACAGTACTCGATCAGTGCCTTGGAAATGACTGAAAAAATGAAAAGTAAATCTTTTATGTCAACAAGTACTTTTTCAATAAAATCTTATTTAATATAAATTCATAACATGTCTATGCATTTGAAGTTGCTCTTTCTTTGTAGTATTTTTGAAGAAATTTCGGCTGAGTATTTTTCGAGAACTTTATGATTTAAATATTTTTAATCATTCAAATGCCAATCTCATAAATCAAATTGCCAAGTTTTGACTACAGCACTCGATAAGTGGGTTGGAAATTACTGGAAAAATGAAAAGTAAATCTTTTATGTGAACAAGTTCTTTTTCAATAAAATCTTATTTAATATAAATTCATAACAAGTCTATGCATTTGAAGTTGCTCTTTCTTTGTAGTATTTTTGAAGAAATTTCGGCTGAGTATTTTTCGAGAACTTTATGATTTAAATATTTTTAATCATTCAAATGCCAATCTCATAAATCAAATTGCCAAGTTTTGACTACAGCCCTCGATAAGTGGCTTGGAAATGACTGAAAAAATGAAAAGTAAATCTTTTATTCAACAAGTACTTTTTCAATAAAATCTTATTTAATATAAATTTATAACAAGTCTATGTATTTGAAGTTGCTCTTTCTTTGTAGTATTTTTGAAGAAATTTCGGCTGAGTACTTTTCGAGAACTTTATGATTTAAATATTTTTAATCATTCAAATGCCAATCTCATAAATCAAATTGCCAAGTTTTGACTACAGCACTCGATAAGTGGCTTGGAAATGACTGAAAAAATGAAAAGTAAATCTTTTATGTGAACAAGTACTTTTTCAATAAAATCTTATTTAATATAAATTTATAACAAGTCTATGCATTTGAAGTTGCTCTTTCTTTGTAGTATTTTTGAAGAAATTTCGGCTGAGTACTTTTCGAGAACTTTATGATTTAAATATTTTTAATCATTCAATGCCAATCTCATAAATCAAATTGCCAAGTTTTGACTACAGTACTCGATAAGTGCCTTGGAAATGACTGAAAAAATGAAAAGTAAATCTTTTATGTGAACAAGTACTTTTTCAATAAAATCTTATTTAATATAAATTTATAACAAGTCTATGCATTTGAAGTTGCTCTTTCTTTGTAGTATTTTTGAAGAAATTTCGGCTGAGTACTTTTCGAGAACTTTATGATTTAAATATTTTTAATCATTCAAATGCCAATCTCATAAATCAAATTGCCAAGTTTTGACTACAGCACTCGATAAGTGGCTTGGAAATGACTGAAAAAATGAAAAGTAAATCTTTTATGTCAATAAGTACTTTTTCAATAAAATCTTATTTAATATAAATTTATAACAAGTCTATGCATTTGAAGTTGCTCTTTCTTTGTTGTATTTTTGAAGAAATTTCGGCTGAGTACTTTTCGAGAACTTTATGATTTAAATATTTTTAATCATTCAAATGCCAATCTCATAAATCAAATTGCCAAGTTTTGACTACAGCACTCGATAAGTGGCTTGGAAATGACTGAAAAAATGAAAAGTAAATCTTTTATGTCAACAAGTGCTTTTTCAATAAAATCTTATTTAATATAAATTTATAACAAGTCTCTGCATTTGAAGTTGCTCTTTCTTTGTAGTTTTTTTGAAGAAATTTCGGCTGAGTACATTTCGAGAACTTTATGATTTAAATATTTTTAATCATTCAAATGCCAATCTCATAAATCAAATTGCCAAGTTTTGACTACAGTACTCGATAAGTGCCT
Organism: Oxytricha trifallax; assembly: GCA_000711775.1. Classification (NCBI taxonomy): domain Eukaryota; phylum Ciliophora; class Spirotrichea; order Sporadotrichida; family Oxytrichidae; genus Oxytricha; species Oxytricha trifallax. The sequence goes on along the minus strand of ARYC01019250.1, from coordinate 10,555 downwards.
TGGAAATGACTGAAAAAATGAAAAGTAAATCTTTTATGTCAACAAGTACTTTTTCAATAAAATCTTATTTAATATAAATTCATAACAAGTCTATGCATTTGAAGTTGTTCTTTCTTTGTAGTATTTTTGAAGAAATTTCGGCTGAGTACTTTTCGAGAACTTTATGATTTAAATATTTTTAATCATTCAAATGCCAATCTCATAAATCAAATTGCCAAGTTTTGACTACAGCACTCGATAAGTGGCTTGGAAATGACTGAAAAAATGAAAAGTAAATCTTTTATGTCAACAAGTACTTTTTCTATAAAATCTTATTTAATATAAATTTATAACAAGTCTATGCATTTGAAGTTGCTCTTTCTTTGTAGTATTTTTGAAGAAATTTCGGCTGAGTACTTTTCGAGAACTTTATGATTTAAATATTTTTAATCATTCAAATGCCAATCTCATAAATCAAATTGCCAAGTTTTGACTACAGCACTCGATAAGTGGCTTGGAAATGACTGAAAAAATGAAAAGTAAATCTTTTATGTCAACAAGTACTTTTTCAATAAAATCTTATTTAATATAAATTCATAACATGTCTATGCATTTGAAGTTGCTCTTTCTTTGTAGTATTTTTGAAGAAATTTCGGCTGAGTACTTTTCGAGAAGTTTATGATTTAAATATTTTTAATCATTCAAATGCCAATCTCATAAATCAAATTGCCAAGTTTTGACTACAGCACTCGATAAGTGCCTTGGAAATGACTGAAAAAATGAAAAGTAAATCTTTTATGTGAACAAGTACTTTTTCTATAAAATCTTATTTAATATAAATTTATAACAAGTCTATGCATTTGAAGTTGCTCTTTCTTTGTAGTATTTTTGAAGAAATTTCGGCTGAGTACTTTTCGAGAACTTTATGATTTAAATATTTTTAATCATTCAAATGCCAATCTCATAAATCAAATTGCCAAGTTTTGACTACAGTACTCGATAAGTGCCTTGGAAATGACTGAAAAAATGAAAAGTAAATCTTTTATGTCAACAAGTACTTTTTCAATAAAATCTTATTTAATATAAATTCATAACAAGTCTATGCATTTGAAGTTGTTCTTTCTTTGTAGTATTTTTGAAGAAATTTCGGCTGAGTACTTTTCGAGAACTTTATGATTTAAATATTTTTAATCATTCAAATGCCAATCTCATAAATCAAATTGCCAAGTTTTGACTACAGCACTCGATAAGTGGCTTGGAAATGACTGAAAAAATGAAAAGTAAATCTTTTATGTCAATAAGTACTTTTTCAATAAAATCTTATTTAATATAAATTTATAACAAGTCTATGCATTTGAAGTTGCTCTTTCTTTGTTGTATTTTTGAAGAAATTTCGGCTGAGTACTTTTCGAGAACTTTATGATTTAAATATTTTTAATTATTCAAATGCCAATCTCATAAATCAAATTGCCAAGTTTTGACTACAGTACTCGATAAGTGCGTTGGAAATTACTGGAAAAATGAAAAGTAAATCTTTTATGTCAACAAGTACTTTTTCAATAAAATCTTATTTAATATAAATTCATAACATGTCTATGCATTTGAAGTTGCTCTTTCTTTGTAGTATTTTTGAAGAAATTTCGGCTGAGTATTTTTCGAGAACTTTATGATTTAAATATTTTTAATCATTCAAATGCCAATCTCATAAATCAAATTGCCAAGTTTTGACTACAGCACTCGATAAGTGGCTTGGAAATGACTGAAAAATGAAAAGTAAATCTTTTATGTCAACAAGTACTTTTTCAATAAAATCTTATTTAATATAAATTCATAACAAGTCTATGCATTTGAAGTTGCTCTTTCTTTTTAGTATTTTTGAAGAATTTTCGGCTGAGTACTTTTCGAGAACTTTATGATTTAAATATTTTTAATCATTCAAATGCCAATCTCATAAATCAAATTGCCAAGTTTTGACTACAGCCCTCGATAAGTGCCTTGGAAATGACTGAAAAAATGAAAAGTAAATCTTTTATGTGAACAAGTACTTTTTCAATAAAATCTTATTTAATATAAATTTATAACAAGTCTATGCATTTGAAGTTGCTCTTTCTTTGTAGTATTTTTGAAGAAATTTCGGCTGAGTACTTTTCGAGAACTTTATGATTTAAATATTTTTAATCATTCAAATGCCAATCTCATAAATAAAATTGCCAAGTTTTGACTACAGCACTCGATAAGTGCTTTGGAAATGACTGAAAAAATGAAATGTAAATCTATTATGTAAACAAGTGCTTTTTCAATAAAATCTTATTTAATATAAATTTATAACAAGTCTCTGCATTTGAAGTTGCTCTTTCTTTGTAGTATTTTTGAAGAAATTTCGGCTGAGTACATTTCGAGAACTTTATGATTTAAATATTTTAATCATTCAAATGCCAATCTCATAAATCAAATTGCCAAGTTTTGACTACAGCACTCGATCAGTGCCTTGGAAATGACTAAAAAAATGAAAAGCAAATCTTTTATGTCAACAAGTACTTTTCCAATAAAATCTTATTTAATATAAATTCATAACAAGCCTATGCATTTGAAGTTGCTCTTACTTTGAAGTATTTTTGAAGAAATTTTGGCTGAGTACTTATCGAGAACTTTATGATTTAAATATTTTTAATCATTCATTTTCTTTTTTCAATTTTAAATCATTTACTAAGAATACTTTAATATACTTTTTTTTAAAAAAAATCATTCGACAATCATAAAGTTTTTTCGCTTATTTTATGCTATTTCTTTTTCTATACTCTATTTCAGATTTATTATAATTTAAATTTCTATTTAAAATGTTTTTTTATGTTTGAGTCACCTTACTCTATTTTTATATTCGAATATTTTTCATTCACATAAATTCAAAAAGAATTTTTTTTTAATATTTTATTTCTTATAAAAACAATAAACTTTTATTTATCTTGATTTGTAAATTCCTGTTTTGATAATTTTTAAAATCTGAAAGTATCATCTATTTGTTTAATATTGTAAAACCGTCTTTTTACTTTCTTGAAATCTTTTAATTGTGATCATATATAAATATACTCTTATTCTCTTTATTTCCGCTTTTTTAATTGATAAATTTGATTAATTGATCAATTCTTTAATATTCTTATATATGTATAAGTATTCGAGGTATGGTGACTAGGCGGTCAAGAAGTAGAGAATTCCGAAATACTAATATACTCTCCAACTCAGCCTCCTCGTTAACCATAATGTCTATCCATATAATCCAATATGAACCTGCTAGAAAATTTCACTTAGTGGCATGTGTGGTGTAAAACGGTGGCAGGTGTGGTGTCAAACGCTTACCGGTTCAAACACTAATGGGAAAAATAATCTTTGTCCTTTCTTTCTGTGCAGTAGCTTCAGCACCCTATAAAGTGTGAAATAAAATCCTTATCGTTGGCTTTTATTGTTTTCACTTTCATACTTTAGACTTCATAGCTCATCAGCTCCTTATTACATTAAAAACTGAACTCACTCCTAGGTGACTCATAATTTCAGGGAGATCTTATGACCCAAAACTACTCGAAGAGTGCAGTAGCTGGCATTTGAACCCCAGCAACGATTTCAAAGGGCCCCCATACTGTGAACCCAGCTAATCCTGCCTGCTCTAAGTAGACCATTGTCCAGTAAAAAATTTTATTATAAAGTCCTAGGTGAGATTGATACCTCGCACAGCCATTAAAATTTAATTTAAATTATCAAACAAATGATTAGTATCAATCCAACCATTTATTTACTTTTTATTTATTTGTAAAAGCAGTAATTTTCTCTAGAATGTCAAATTATTTCTTCAAAGTTAGAATCTATACACTCGTCATTTCTAAATATACATAAAATGGGATCTATTTATGCGAGATTCAGCGAAACAGGTAAAGGATGGGAGGCTTTTGCTTTTTAAGGAGTTTTTGAGATTTGTAGTCTTACTTCTTTGCCATTTCACTCTGTGGCATCATGAATTGATCGATAATATTTTTGAATAATATAAATATACATTTTATTTTATCTAATTTTATTAAAATGAAATTGGCGAAATATTTATTCTTGGCAATACTGTTTATATTCCGATTGATTTGATAATTACTCGCAATCACTTATTCATTTCCACTTATATCATATAATAACTAAATCAATTATATATTTATAATTATTGTATAAATGGATAGATAGTTGATTTGACTTGGTGAGACTCCTGGCAATGAGCACACAGGGATCTACTCAACTCACTCAGTCAGTTACTCAGCTGCATATTTATCAGCTGCAATCAGACTGCACTCACTCAGCATCAGTCATCTGCTGCAATTGAATGAAGATGAGCATGCGGTGTGAGTGTGTGAGTAGCTCTGGACTTATTTAGATACCTGACTCGTTTGGAGAAGCTTTGAGTCCTTTCATGCACTTGCTTTCCTCTTCTCCTCCAGTCACTCCATTTCATTCACACTCACATTAGCTTATTATTATATTATAATATATATTAATTATTTAATTAAATAACTTGAGTTGAGTGTAAGTGAATGCATGATAGTGATAGAATGCGTGAGACTGCAGTTGCTTCCTTTTGAGTTTGCATTTAAGCAGATATGCGCACCATGTCTCCATGCTCAGTGCGGATGTCCACTCCACTGCTGCACTCTCATGCTCACTCCACACATCTCCATTTACTCATTCCAATTCATTTATTATTAAATATATTATGTAATGTAATTAATAGATTTGAATGAATGAAATGAATAGATGAGTAGTGGTGTGTGCAGTGCAGATGATACTAGCTATGGTTGAATTCCTGGCTATTGCAGCTATCACTGCACTCCTCATTCTCCCATTCTCACTCTACATATTATAAATATAATTAATTATATTGTGATTATTGAAGCTCATTCATTTGCATAGGACATAATAATGACAGGTTCCTTTCCATTTCTCCTAGCTAGCTGCTACTCCCACTGCTCTTTTCGCCTTGCTGGGCCTACATTCTGCTCTGTGGTTTGGTTCTAGCTCTCTAACGCAACTATCTAATAATTCAAAAACAGGTTTCACATTATTCACAGATGAGTTATTATAATAATATAATAATCAATTTAAATATTATAACTGGTAATATAATTTTTGCTGCTTGTGGAGGCAGGATAAGTAAGGATTTTCAAAGCTGCAGTTTAGCTGACTTTGACCATTGAGTGCCCTCTAGATTCCCCAATTAGGACTATTCAATCGCAAATATTCAAAATAACATCACAACTCCTATTCAAAACATCATTTATTAAATAAATTATTATAATTATTGAATTGAGTTGAGCTTGCATGTATATGTTGATGTTAATGACTGATTATCCAGTTGCTTGTTAGATCTCCACAGCTAGGTGTTCTTCTGACTGGGCAAAGAACTGTGATATCTTGAATTTGAGGAAGCAGCCACTATTATATTGCATTTGCAGTGGATGAGCTAGTGAGTGTGGTCTTGCTTGATGCACTGGAAGCAGTTCAGTTGAGTTTCAAGAGAGCGGTCTTTGATCAACTCACCATTCATCCCTGCATCACCCACTTCAATCACATTCACATGCTGCTCATCACTCAATTCAACCATTCACACTACTCTACAATAATGTATTTAATGATATATATAATTGAGTAATGGGGAGTGGTGAGTTGAGTGGATGGGTGTTGAAGTGGATTTTGAGTATGCTGGGGAGAGGGAGGGAAACATATTGGCTGCATGAAACCACCAAGCATTCCACCCACTCACATCCATTCAACCTGTATCTGCATATCAACACAAAACTATCTCATTAAATCATTTAATAAATAGATATTAGTAATGAATAAGTGGTTTGAGTGAAGATGTGGGGTGGTGTGATGCAGTGGAGTGAATGCAGTGATGAGTTGAGAATCGATCAGTAGCTAGTTCAGTTCAAGCATCTTCACACACTCACACTTACCACACTTCATTTCATAATAAGTGCAGCTGATGAGGATGAATGTGATTATCTGAGTGTGGGTCTATTTCAGACTAATCTAGCTATTTAATGAGCAGTTCAATCACAGACACTCGCCACAGTAATCAACTATTCCTATCACATTCATTTATAATATTATATTATTATTGAAATGACTAGATGAAATGGGAATGTAAGTGTGGATGAGTGAATGCAGTTGGTGATATTGATGAGGTGAAGACGAGGCAGATGGAGTGAAAGAGACCACTGCGCAGATGCTGCTACAGATATCAGTTAAAGCTAATCAACTATATCTTCTACATTTAGTAATAAATAATAATTATTAAATGAATGAGTGGGAGTAGTGATTGAGTGGAGTGGGAGTGGCATGTGAACTAGTTAGCTAGCAGCAGTGCAGTTAACATACAGACACTCGCACGCAGTTAGTGCACTTAAATCAACACACTTGCATGCTCACATTCACTCATCCTGATAATCACATCAAATCAATCAACATGTAATTAAATAATTATAATATATTAATATTTATGAATTGAGTAGTGTTTGAATTGCTGTTGGCTGATTAAGAGGCAGGACTAGTGAGTATTTGAATGAGTTGAGCAGTTTCACTCAGTCCATCCAACCCAGTCAGCCATCCATCACTCCACATCACTCAATCACGCATTTATATAAATATTAAATGTGCTAAGTGTAATAAGAAGCACTGCTTGATGCGAGTAGGTGTACTTGAAAGTAGTGCGTCTGAGAATGGAGGTGCAGTCAATTATCCAAGGCACATGCACTCAACTCCTGCAATTCACCAGTCATACTCCACTCTTCATTCAAACTATATATAATTATTATTATTTTAATTTATAAAATGATATTAAATAATATGTCAATGTTGGGGATAAGAATGAAAAGAATTACAGTAGTTATTTGAAGCAAAGCCTATATTATCTCCACTGGAGCTTTCCTCTCTCTAATTCAAGCATTTCAAAGAATAAATTAGCCAAAGACCTGATTTCCAAAGAACTTAGAAAATCAAAAATAATATCTGCCTTTAATTACCTTTTTATGAAGATATTTGGGTGAATATTATTAGTTTTGAAATATAATGGCCAATAAATTTGGTTTTTTTTTATTAATTAAAAAAACCTTCATTGTAAATATTCTATCATCATTAGTTTTCTAGTTTTATAATAGTCATATTAGTATTCTATCACGTTAGTGCGTTTTAATAGTTTAGAATACGAAGCTGCAATTTTAAATAAAGAATTTTTGGGGAAATTCAGCCAGATCTTATGACTTAAATTAGATTGCAAATACTTAGCATAAAAGATTATCCAATATGCAAAAGAATTAAGACTCAATAATTAACAATACTGGAGCCTAATTAGCATTTGAGAAAATATAAGGGTGTTGATCATTACTTGGATTAATTATGTAATGAGAAGTATATAAACCCATTCTTAAGTTCCAACCTCAAGTTCAAAAATAAATTATGAAAGTATGATAATACCATGACTCCTAACAATTAATAGACCTAATAACACTAAGAGATAAATAGATTCTCTAAATTCGATGATATAACTTAGATAAATAGGATAATTTACTCTATATAGATAATAAAAATAACCCTCAACATAAGTATTAAATAGAAAAGGAAATTGCTAAAAGAGGTACCTATCTCACTTAGGATTTACTAAAAGCGTTTCGACTGCACTAATTCCTAACAAGGGAATTTAGACACTAATTCCTAACAAGGGAATTTAGAAGGATGATGGGTGGCGGAGGGATTTTATCTGTCAGCTATACATTATATAAAGATAAAATTGGCTGGCTTGAGTACAGGTTTATAGAAAATAGTGAACAGTTTAAAGGTACGCTATGCATTCAAAAAGAAGTAAACAATAATAAGTCAAGCTAACTATAATAATTTTTTCTACCAAATAGATTAATGAGAATGAAGCTATGACATAGATAAAACATGGATTAGTTTTCTAAGCCAAGAGATAAAAATATTTTTTATAAATTCCCTGTTATAAAATTGAACTTTGTAAGCTAAGTTGTTATGATTTTGAAAAAGATATTATTATAAAGGATATGCAAGTTGATAGACAAATAAGTTTAATCGAGAAATTAATTTCACAACTGCAACATTATATAAAACAGATAATTATATATCACCAAAAAAATTGATAGTATGATTAAATTAAAAACATGACATTGATTAAAAATATTTAATTCATTAAATTCTCCAAAAATACTAAGCCGAAATTTTTCTAAAAACACTACAAAGAAAGAGCAACTTCAAATGCATAGACTTTTTATGAATTTATATTAAATAAGATTTAGTTGGAAAAGTACTCGCTGACATGAGAAGTTTACTTTTCATTTTTTCAGTCATTTTAAAGCCAATCACCTGCCTGTGAAGTCAAATCTTGGCAATATTTAGTATGAGATGGGCATTTGAATGATTAAAAATATTTAATTCATTAGATTCTCCAATAATACTCAGCCGAAATTTTTCTAAAAATACTGCAAAGAAAGGGCGACTTCAATTGCATAGGCTTGTTATGAATTTATATCAAATAAGATTTAGTTGGAAAAGTACTCGCTGACATGAGAAGTTCACTTTTCATTTTTTTAGTCATTTTAAAGCCAATTCCCTGCCTGTGAAGTCAAATCTTGGCAATATTCAGTATGAGATGGGCATCTGAATGATTAAAAATATTTAATTCATTAAATTCTCCAAAAATACTCAGCCGAAATTTTTTTACAAATACTACAAAGAAAGAGCAACTTCAAATGCATAGACTTTTTATGAATTTATATAAAATAATATTTAGTTGGAAAAGTACTCGCTGACATGAGAAGTTTACTTTTCATTTTTTCAGTCATTTTAAAGCCAATCACCTGCCTGTGAAGTCAAATCTTTGCAATATTCAGTATGAGATGGGCATCTGAATGATTAAAAATATTTAATTCATTAAATTTTTCAAAAATACTCAGCCGAAATCTTTCTAAAAATACTACAAAGAAAGAGCAACTTCAAATGCATAGACTTGTTATGAATTTATATAAAATAAGATTTAGTTGGAAAAGTACTCGCTGACATGAGAAATTCACTTTTCATATTATCAGTCATTTTAAAGCCAATCACCTGCCTGTGAAGTCAAAATCTTGGCAATATTCAGTATGAGATGGGCATCTGAATGATTAAAAATATTTAATTCATTGAATTCTCCAAAAATACTCAGCCGAAATTTTTTTACAAATACTACAAAGAAAGAGCAACTTCAAATGCATAGACTTGTTATGAATTTATATAAAATAAGATTTAATTGGAAAAGTACTCGCTGACATGAGAAGTTTACTTTTCATTTTTTCAGTCATTTTAAAGCCAATCACCTGCCTGTGAAGTCAAATCTTGGCAATATTCAGTATGAGATGGGCATCTGAATGATTAAAAATATTTAATTCATTGAATTCTCCAAAAATACTCAGCCGAAATTTTTTTACAAATACTACAAAGAAAGAGCAACTTCAAATGCATAGACCTTTTATGAATTTATATAAAATAAGATTTAGTTGGAAAAGTACTCGCTGACATGAGAAGTTTACTTTTCATTTTATTACTCATTTTAAAGCCAATCACCTGCCTGTGAAGTTCAAATCTTGGCAATATTCAGTATGAGATGGGCATCTGAATGATTAAAAATATTTAATTCATTGAATTCTCCAAAAATACTCAGCCGAAATTTTTTTACAAATACTACAAAGAAAGAGCAACTTCAAATGCATAGACCTTTTATGAATTTATATAAAATAAGATTTAGTTGGAAAAGTACTCGCTGACATGAGAAGTTTACTTTTCATTTTATTACTCATTTTAAAGCCAATCACCTGCCTGTGAAGTCAAATCTTGGCAATATTCAGTATGAGATGGGCATCTGAATGATTAAAAATATTTAATTCATTAAATTCTCCAAAAATACTAAGCCGAAATTTTTCTTAAAATACTACAAAGAAAGAGCAACTTCAAATGCATAGACTTGTTATGAATCTATATAAAATAAGATTTAGTTGGAAAACTACTCGCTGACATGAGAAGTTTACTTTTCATTTTTTCAGTCATTTTAAAGCCAATCACCTGCCTGTGAAGTCAAATCTTGGAAATATTCAGTATGAGATGGGCATCTGAATGATTAAAAATATTTAATTCATTAAATTTTTCAAAAATACTCAGCCGAAATCTTTCTAAAAATACTACAAAGAAAGAGCAACTTCAAATGCATAGACTTGTTATGAATTTATATCAAATAAGATTTAGTTGGAAAAGTACTCGCTGACATGAGAAGTTCACTTTTCATTTTATTAGTCATTTTAAAGCCAATTCCCTGCCTGTGAAGTCAAATCTTGGCAATATTCAGTATGAGATGGGCATCTGAATGATTAAAAATATTTAATTCATTAAATTCTCCAAAAATACTCAGCCGAAATTTATCTACAAATACTACAAAGAAAGAGCAACTTCAAATGCATAGACTTGTTATGAATTTATATAAAATAAGATTTAGTTGGAAAAGTACTCG
>ARYC01019249.1:0-33282 GCA_000711775.1 Oxytricha trifallax | reverse complement strand
AGAATTATTCAGTGGGCTCTATTCTTATTCGCTTTCATGGCCTTCCAATTTCTTTCCTGATGACGATTCTGACATTTGAGTATTCACCTGAATATCTTAAAATGCTTCATCTTGCAAGTGTTATGATTGGTCATGAGATACAGACTTATAAAATTTATGAAAAAAAACTTTCTCTCTTCAGATATTTGATCCTAGCTTATGTGTTCTTTAAATTCTTCTTCAATTAAAGAATCAGCCTTTTATTATTAAGTGAGATCAGTTCCTTGGATTTCAGCCTTTAAATTATCATTAGAACCTGATGTATAAACTTGCTTTCTCTAAAACTTTTGTTTGAATTGAACTTCATTTGCACCTTCTACTTATTAGAATTCGTCCTTATCTTGATACTCTTCTTTTGAGTATTATCTCTTGTTATAATAAAAGTCCTTTTATTGATAGTCTTCTTCATTAAAAACCCCTAGAAAATTTAAGTATGAATTAATAATACTTGAAATTCGTTGTTATATGTAATATCTTGTTATATAATAAAGAATTCTCAGAAATAAATACATCTATAATCTTCCATCAATGGCATTAGCTTTTCTAATTTTATTGTAAGAGCTATCAATAACTTAAAATAACCTATAAGCATAAGTGATTTATGAGGTATTAATTATTTTCTTCATATTCGTAGGGCTTATAGTATCCTCCTCTGCTTCTTCCTCTGCCAGCTATTGTTGTTCCCGATTAGTAAAACCCTCTATTAGGCATGTTATAAGCTCTGCGACCTTGAGATAGATTATCTTTGGATTCAATTCTTCTTGGCTCCTATAAATGTCCTCTACCTCCATAAGACTAGTACTTATTGTAATAAGTAGTTCCCTATCCTTGTGTCAATTGGGTTTATTACTGCTTTATTCTATAATCCCTTGATTAATACTAGGGTTGATGTTAGTAACTTAGAGGTTACTGCTTTGTCTTATCAATGAAAACTTTCCTTGTGTAAACTTATTAGTTTTAAGTGTCTTTTAACTCTTCGCTGCTCTTGTCTAGAGTTGAAGATTGCTTCTTAAGTTATCCTTTGTCTTTCGGAGATTTCTTAAGTCCATAAAAAATGAGTTATGTATATAGAATAAAATTGACTCATCACTCTGATTAGGGCTAGGCTCTTCAAATTGATCTTCTACTTTTTCATTTAGATCACCTAAATAATCAAGTTCTTGCTTGAAATTCTAATCCTCCAATAGATCCTTGCTCTTATGCTTTTCCATTTAACTTATTCATAATTATATTATACATTTGTTAAAAGTTAACTCAAGTTGAGTGAATTATCTCTCTCAAGATTTATGCTTTGATCAAGAGAGTCAGAAGCCTGTTCCGTATCCTATCTACTTTTATCTTGGCTTATTTTAATTAGCTCCTCCTCTTCCTTCATTCTTTATAATTCTTTCTCAGCTCTCTTAGCAATTTCCCTTGCTCTCTATGTCTCCTATTCCTTTCGCTTTTTCTCAAGTAATTCTTCCTCTTCCTTCCGTTTTTAAGCTTACCTGAATCTCTCTTCAAGTTCTTACTGCTCTTTGATTCTTTGAGCGGTCTCTCTTTGCTGTTTCTTACTTAACCTAATAACTTTATGTGGCTTTGAAGTTTAAGGTTAGGATTGCTGTTAAAGAGCATCTGTTTAATCTTGATCTTATTCATGAGAAGACGCATCAGACTTGATTTCTTAAGCTTGTTTCTTTGTTACATCTTTAACTGGAGTTTAAAAATAATTTAAAGTAATGCAATAGTTTCTTTCTTAGGTTCAGTTGTGACCTTTTGTACCTCATTTACTTAAATCTAAGTAGAATCCTGTTTAATGTATTATTTACTTGGAGTTATCTCTTCTCTACTCGTGGTCATTGATATATCTTCACTGCTTAGCTTTCCTTGCTTCTATTTTTAACCTCCTTAGTTTCTGCCAGCTTCCACTTTTGTAAACTAATCAGAATCAATGTTGAAAATCGCATTATCTTTTGAAATTTAATTTTTCTAATGAATTTTCTGTTTCTGCTTAGAATCATAAAAGGGTTGATATTATATTTGGTTATTTAAGACTAATTATAATTTTATTAATTTCCAGATATTTCAGTTAAACAAACACATAAATAAAAAAACTCTGTAATATATTGTTCAACCCATAAGCCCCATAAGAATCACTATTTTACTAATAAATTGTTATAAATTATTCTTGTTCTTCATCTCTAATTTATTCAATATACTTATTTGCTGCTATGTTTTGTGAGTACATAATTCTTTGTTAGGCTCTTCTATCTTTCTCAGCATCTATAGCTTACAAAAATATGCAAAAATATATATCTTTTCAATAATTAAAATTTTTTACTTCCACATTCTCTTTATTAACAATTATTAGGTATTTAAATTTAATTCTATAATTATAGGCTATTATCTTGCAAATATTTTTTATAGGCCTTATTTAATTTCTATTAATTGGAAATAGTACTCATATTTTAAATCAGCTATGCTATTTTAAGTAATTTTGAAGAGTATTCTTTTTATTTATACTATAATATAAGCTAATTATTTTTAGCTTGCTTTTGAGCTTCAACAATAACCAAAGACTTCTTATTGCAAAGATTAGAAATCTCCTTGAGCAACAATTAGTTTGGATTGTCAAATTTCTCTTAAGCACTGTAATACACATTGAATATCTAGTCATGAGCAAGCATCTCTCTTAAAACAGGAATTTCTTTGTGTTTAATTGGGTTATTGAGTTTCATGTACGAGTCTTGTTACAATTGAATATCCAGTCTCTCTTGGTGAATTTGCTCTTATTTGAATTTGAAATGGTTTACTATATCCTTTGAAATGTAAAGTACGCATAGTATACCAGCACTGAGAATGACAAGTTTTAGAATTATGTAAAATGTCTCTTCGAAAGAAGTGAGTGGCATAATTTCATTTGCTAAGGGAAGTAAAGCCATAGGCATTTGAATTTAGAGTTAAATTTCTTGGTAAAATGTCTTAGATTCTAAAATAATTGCTTTCTTGAGTTTTCCAATTGTGTAGTCTGTAGTGAAGCTAATATGAATTTAATGTGATTCCCCAGGCTTTAATTAAAAGGAATGGCAGTTTTCAATTAGGATTCCATAGGCTTTGCACCCTTAGTTTTCTATTGAGATAATATCGATTGATAAAGGTAAATTTCCAATATTCTAAGCTACAAATATTCTCTTGTGATAGGTATTGAGTTTGATGTTTTCATACTTATCAGTGAGTAAGTCAGTCAAAATATTGTAATTTTCATTATCTGAATTATCTCCCGTTCTGCCATCTTAAATCAATATCATGTCCTCTACTGCAATGTTAAAATGAATTACTTTTTCTAGTTCTTATTGCTTAATTTAATATGTATTGAATGTCTTATTTTCGAATAAATGGTCTCTATCCCCATAAATGTAGTTTAGTATCTTCTACCTCACCATTTTCTAGTTTAAGCTTTCGCTTTCATTCCTTTCCTATGAATTACCATTATTAGATTCAGTTTTAATGTCACTATAATATTGGCTATATTAGCTGTAAACATTTGGCACACTAACATAGCTGTCTGTGTTCACTTATTTCTTAAGCACTTATGTGATTTCTACAATACCAGTTCCACTCGAACCTTTTAACTCAACCTGGTATAGATGCGTCAAATTATTTTTGACTATAAGCTGCATATGAATTTCTTCCTCAAAAATACTCTAAGGTTAGAATATGATAGCTTCCCTAATCGTTAAATTACTTCTGGGATCTACTTTAAACTATACTCCCTAGATCTTAGGATTAATGTAGAAGCTCTGATTAGCTATCGTGATAGCTCTTGAAGTTTAAACATCTAAAAATTCATGATCAAATTTTGAAGTGTCATTATTCAAGATTATATCGTTCAGGATTTAGTTCTTAAGTCTAAAACGCTTTTGTTTCTTGAGTTCTTGTTTGATCAAATATTCTTGATATTACTGCTGTTAGCCTAAAGTAGCATTTTTAAGAAGTTTATACTTTGGGCTAAAAGAAAGATTATAATATGTGTAAATGCTATTCTGATGCGAAGGTGGCTTATAATTAAATGCTTCATAAATCCCTTTATATATTTCAATTGTGAATATACAATACAATTTACTAATTATTTAATAGATATTTGTAATCAAGTTTGATCTTCCCAAAATTAGCTAACAATGTAACATATCAATAATATTTTTCTATACCTTAGTAATATAAAACTTTAAATAAATATAGATCATCAATTGGCTGGACTTAATGATGCTTTGAATTAATAAATTAATCATAAAAATTATTAATTAAAATCTAGTTTAAAGATTTTTTTTAATTTAATTTATATGTATCCTTATCATATCATTTTATACATATATGATTTATGTAATTAGTACAAATTGATCATAAGGAGATTCTTTAACGTTTCAAAGAACCCTTGAGTGTTTGCTCTCTCGCTCATTCTTATCATATTTAATGTGTAGAGATCAATAAACCTATTTACTGACACCTTATTAATTTGGCCTGCATAGTTTTCTAAATCTTTATTATGAGTGCTTTTTGCAGTTTCTCCAGAAGTGTCATTGAAATCTATATATTTTAAAATTGATAAAATAGAAATGAATTCCTAAATATTTATTCAAATAAACTCATGGAAACTTTTATAATAGTCATAGATTTAATTTAAAAATATAAGATATTGAGTATCCTAGAAATTTGAAAAAAATAAAAATTAATGCCATTTAGTTATATTACAAAATTAATAATTAAAATTAAACAAATTAATCTTATTATTTCATAAAATATTTTCATAGAAAAGTTTAGTCAATATTTTAGGAAAAATTTACAGTCATATTAACAACATTTTAAGAATTATTTTTTCATTATATAATTTATTAAAAAGGTTGTTATAATAATTTTATTTTACAGAATATTTGCAATAATAAATCACTTTTCATTATTCTTATAAACAAATAAACTAAAAACTATATATATTTCATAGAATGAAATCTTTCATTATGTCTTCCATGTTAAAAACATTATTGAAGTCAACATTACCACCTTAATTCTATTTTTTAATGAGATTTTTATTCATTTACATTAGGTTCTATTCAAAGATTTAATCTTTATTTAGGAATATTTACAAATTGTTTATAGTTTGTAATATAAAAATAGTTTCTTGTTGACCTGGTTCATCTACAACTCATTCATTTTCTCGTACTCTTCATTAGCCAATTGTTTGTAAAAATTCTCCAATTATTTCAAGAGACCTTCTTTGTAAGTGATATCAAAATCTTATGAATTTAATACATTTTTGAATTGCTCACATACTAAATTCTAGTCTGAGATATTAGACACAAATAAACTAAAATTAAATTAATCGATTTATTTAAGGTATACAATCAATATCCTTTTTAAATTTACTGGGTTTAGTACTTCCTCGAATATGAACTAGCCGTCACTGTTTACTTGAGATGTGATGCTTTGATTATTCAATTTCTAACTGAGTAATCTGCTATTGCAATAAACACTCACAGCATGATTGGGTGGTAAGTCATAGCCAGTTAATTATTCATTCCAGAGCTCACTCGACTAATTAGCAGGGAACATGTTGTTTAGCTCTTGTGCTTTATTAAGAGGGTTGTTTGTCAAGAACACTGAAATCATGAGTGGCTCGTCACATGGATTTATGATCTTAATGCTTTTCATGCTGAATGTTCCAATTTGCACTGTTTCAAAGTCTAGGACATCATCTACCATTATAGTTGGCCTCGTCATATGGGCCTTAACCTAGACTGATATGTTCTGGAACACATTTGTCTCGATAGTTATCATTGCACTAATTTCAGTTTTACCTTAAGTGCCTAAATCATCCCAGCTTTTTTACTTGTCTTTATATTGAAGCAAATCATTAACTGTCACTAATTATCTCTAGTTTGGTATATTACATACATATATATCATAGATTTAGATTGAATAAACTAAAATTAAAATTTATTGCAATATTTCCCATAGTATTTTAAATGAGTTTGCTTCCCAATGAATTAATTTACACCTGCTCACCTTAATTAAGAATCATTGTGATTTAGCCATTTTATGGTATTTATCCACTATTGATCAAAGCCATAATATGCTGTGACATGTGTTAATCAAGTGCTTGTTAATGCCCAAACATTCTACATAAATTAAAAAATTAAGACTCTAGAATTTTTGTTTTTAAAATTTATAAAATTGCATTATCAAAAGTTTGAATTAACATCTAGTTATTGATTCTATTCGAATCGAAGCTGACAGAGCCAATCTCTGTTTTATTCCTAGGCATAATAATATTGCTTGAAGATGAGTGAGAGTGTGAGAACTGTGGGAATATTCTTATATCGCTTGATGTCATTTATTTTATGACTATCGGCACATCGAAAGTTGACCTGGCTATAAGCGGTTTAGTTTGGATTTACCCAGAAAAAGCTTAGTTAAATCTTATTGTTTGAGGTACTATAGTCAAATTACCATCTACTATATGATTCTTAAAATATTTAGTGAAATATTTTAATAATGATTATTAGACTATTAAGAATTGATGATAGTTATAGTTGAATGTAAAATCAGAAGTTTCTTTCTTTCTTGTCTAGAATTCAATTTTAGAGCTTTTTTGCTTTGGTTCTTTTGAAATTATCTAGAAAATAATTGATACAGTCTACTGAGGGTGTATAGTCAGGTTGACTATTTTCTTGGTACGTTTCTATGTCATCAAGTTAAATCTACCATCCTTCTCATCTGTTAAATTCTTCTCTATTGGTACTTATTTTCCACTTTTATCCAATATTCTATCAACAAAGACAATTAGATCATCAAGTTATGATTTGACTATGTTCTCAATTGTGATACTAAGTTAAAATAATGCCAATAGATATAGAGATTTAATTTATCTATAAAATATATACTGTGGGGATTGAGGTTAGTTATGTTCAATCGTTTCTATTTTGGCTCTCCAACGGGTACATACCCAAAATTAATATCATAGCCTTGGCCACACTATAAAAATCTAGACTTTTGATACTCATCCCAAACGCAGGTAAGATGACGATCATAAATTTGGACTGTAGCTGGAATAAAAGTTTCATTTACCTATATCGATATGAATTTCATCCCTTGAGATATCTTAATTTTCTTTATTTGAATTTTCTTATCTCTTCATAATCGATGATATTAATAAACATTTATCTTTAAACTTGTAGTAAGAACTTCAATTTGTGCAAACTTGACAGTTTCATTAGGCTTGACTATTAATTCCTTATACAAAATATCATGGTTGATACCTGGTAGCAGATTAACTTTTAATTCCCTATTGTTATTTATGATACCCTTGATTGATATAGGCATATTGAAAGTGTTCTTCAAGAGTAGGGGAGCAGACAGAATTACTGGCCTGAATTGTGGAATTACGAAAAGCAGTCTGGAGGTCTGCTGGTTGATGATATACTCACTCACATCGAAGGTTATCATAGGAGGAGTGTGGTCTTTAAACATAGCACTTATATAATAACAAGCCTTAATAGGTATTATAAATTCTCTGTTTATAATTAGACTTTAATATCATTAAGCAGCATAATATTTTGTAGAAGTAAAAACTTTAAAATAAAGTTCTAATTGAATAAATTTAGTTTAATCGTAATATAGAGTATCAGCTTATAATAAACCAGAGTAAATAATAACATTTATTAAATGATAAAAATTGATAAGTAAAATTAGAATTAATCTAAATGATTTTGATACTGCAATTGAAACTTATTTTCCCCTAATTAGTGTTTTTTCAATTATATTAGCACTTATGTTGGGTTCGATATTACCCTGAAGCATATGAGAGTTCTCGTTAACATTTCCCATAATTGCATATTCAATCTTGTATGTGCGGTTCGTCAAAATCCCTGTGGCATTTATAATGATTTTTTGCATAATCAAACCTGGCTTGTGAGAAGCCAACATGATATAGATTTAAATATCACTAATTTATCTACTTAGTTGGTATTATATATAAATTAATATACCCAAAGAGGAATTCTTGATCAGGCCTGAAAATCATGGATCTGTCAGTGCTTCTTGATTCAACCATGATAAAATCGATTCTAGAGTCACCAATATGACAAATTATAGTATTTTATTCTTATTTGTCAAAATTATAGGAACAAAGACATCATTGAACTTTAGAGGCTCTGAAGTTTTAATTTTTCCTCTAACTGCTATTTTCATCAATTCAAAATTTAGAGGTACCAATCCGAAATCTGCAATGGGTGGCAAGAATTTTATAACATCCGAGTGAACGTGGAAGTAGATTGGAAGCCGGATTATATCATGATTGCTTGTCCAAAAAATAACAGTTATTTTTTTAATTTGAATTGATCAATACCAATAAGATTTATCTGAAAACTTAATATTTTCAATTATCCTGATTTGTATTTCAGTATAGTAATCTTGAGTTTGATTTACTTAAAAGAATATCTTGAATACTACAGATTCCTTCATTGGTTGTAGCTTCATATACTCACTGTTGTTTATATAATTTCTTCATAATATGAATAAAATAAACTTAAGTTGTTAATGGGTTCTTTTGAAGGTTCTGCATTTCCGAAACTGTCGAAGGACTATGGGATGAGTTCACCATTTGGCCAGTATAGAGTCACGTATCTATCTGTGGCCCAGAGTTCTTCGATCACTAGAGTAATAATTTAATTTAACATTAAAATGAATTTTTATTAGTATCATTTTAAAAAATATATTAGTAGCATTAGGATTTGGATTGAACATTTTAACTTCCCTCTCTATTTTTTGGTTTAGTGTTACATTATAAATGTTATCAGTTAATAACAAATATTGATATTTTAATTTAGCTTTTTTTTTCTTCATTTTAGTACATCTACGACATATATTGGTGTTAGCTCAAACTGATTAGTAATAACGAATGCGTTAACTGACCCGACGAAAACCACGTCATTCACAGATATATAGAATACTGATTCAAACAAGCCAAGAGTCTCTGGCAAAAACACTAATTGTATCTCCAAGCTGCTCAGTGGTCCAATGATTTTATTTAACATTTTCTCAAAAGTGGAATTTATGATTCGATTTTCAAGAAAAAGCTTTGATTATTTAAAGTCCAAGTTTGATTGGAAAATCTTTACCATTAGAGAGATAAGGAGTAAGCTCTGGGGATGAGGTACGGAAATCTTTTAACAAAAGTGGCTTAGTTTTGCTTAAATTATCAATAGTCAAGATAAATCTTTTAGGAATCAGTATTTAGCATTCATCGAAGGTTATCTTATGAGAAGGGCTATAATTATAAAATTATATTGTATAATAAATTAAAAATAGATGAAATACTCAATTTTACAGCATTTTACATTTATAACTTCAAATTCATTATGGAAAAACTTGAACAAGGGATTATAATGATTTATTTGAGAAATGCTCTGTGGCTTTAATCCGTTAGTCATGTTTGAGATATAGTAAACATCATCGAACGTGTAAGTAAATGATTGATATAATTTTATAACAACATTTAACATAAATAATGTCATTCATTTATTCAGAATACCAGATTCTATAATATTGAATGTTTATTTATATTTTTAAATGTTTGAAAGACTTCTAGAGTCTCAATGCGTTCTGGTCCATACAATTCAGCAAATCTGATGAAATTTTCTCTAT
Source organism: Oxytricha trifallax (assembly GCA_000711775.1). Taxonomy (NCBI): domain Eukaryota; phylum Ciliophora; class Spirotrichea; order Sporadotrichida; family Oxytrichidae; genus Oxytricha; species Oxytricha trifallax. The sequence continues at coordinate 23,568 of ARYC01019249.1, read as the reverse complement.
TGTGAGTTTTTGCCTTCTTGTACAAAAATGACTCAATAATTTACTCGATTTCAACCTCTTCAATTGGAGCCATTGGGATTTCATAGTTGTTCTTCACTCCAAGAGCATAGTTCAAGTAGAAATTATCTCTTGGGAAATCAACTATAACACATAAAAATTAGAATACTAGACTCTTAGTTTATATAAAACTTTAGAAATTCACAGCCTTAAAGTTTGAGCTACGAAAGCATATTTAATAGTAAATTATGGTTAAATAGCTTTAAAATGCGGCCAAATTTAATTTATTGAGTATTGGAAATTCTATAATGCACAGTGATAACACTTACTATCTTAACTTCTGTCCGAAGATTGAATCTGAATCCCACCCCATAACAAAGTCTCATTTTTAAAAGGATTCTAGATATAGTCATTTCTAGGCTTGTAGTAATTAGTACTCAAATACGTGAAAAGAAGCAAATTAATTAAAATTTACTATGTAAATCAAGAATTTGAAAGTAAATTTTAGTGTAACCATATACTTTGAGAATAGATTGTAAATTATAATAAATTATTGATTGAAATAGATTATCATTATAATTATGAATACGATGATGATGCAGAGCAGTGGAGGCTTAGATCCCTAATAAAGCAACTAAACATTATTCGATGATATGTGCAAATTACAATCCCTAATCAAACATGAATAAAATCTTTAATAGTTATGTAAGTAAAAATGCAATATGTATAGAACAAATAAATGAACAAATAGTGAAGAGATTTCTGATTTATATTATAGTTTACTGTTTAAATTAATTACTATAATAAATTAAAATTGTTCATACCACTATTTTATTGATGACTTGCCCAATTATTGACTCATATTGACTCATCTTCGTTGCATCTATACTTTTGGGTAAATTCTGGCCAACTCCCTTGAGTTCCAAGCTTCTCTGCACCTCATCCGTGAACATACAAATCAAAGTCTGCCCATCCACGATTTCACTGACCTTTGTTATTGAAACATAGTCCGTTGTGGTGAATCTCATTTCTTCAAGGTTTGGAATTGATACCCCAAAGTTTTGTGTTAAAAAGGCATGGATTTTCCTCTGAAATTTTCTAAAACCGAAAGACTCTCCCTGCTCCTTGTCCAATTTGTATTGAACCACTTGCTCTACAGGGTAATCAATAAAAAGAATGAGGTTTTTCTCTGTTGTCATATTTTTGTATAATAATTTTTATGATAAAATAATAATTGATCTGAAGAATATAATAATCTCTTTTTATTTGGAATAAAAATTTTTGAATATTTAGAATTGAATTTTGTAGTTTACAAAGAGAAAGAAGATTATTGTCAAAAAATTGGAAATCAGCATATTGATTATTACAAGCAGTAGTTATCTTACATGAATGAACACGATATGTTTTTACAATCTATATAGCACGATTAATTCCCTCATATTCCAATGACTAAAATTTACTTCATTATTTTTATATCAATTTATTTAAAATTCCTTAATCAATTATGAGCAATTCAATGTTGTAGGTTAATTAAAAACCATAAAAATAATAAAATTGAAAGAGTATTAGAGACTAAGCCTCAAACTCATTTCGGAGAAGCTTTCAAGAGAATTTAATCACTTCTCTTTATGTTGCGCGAAAATGAGGATGTCTATGAGGTCTTCAAAAAGAATCTATATAAAATTAGACATGAAATTAATGGAAGTTTGGCAGAAACTCTCACAAATTTCATGTTTAATGATCTCACTCATAGTTAGGGCTTAAATAAGAGATTTGTAGTAAACTTTACTTAGTTTAAGCAATTTTATTATATATCTTAGAACAAACGTCTCTAATATATTTTTAGTAAGTTTAGTAATGAGGGAAATAATTAAGAGAGAAGTGGAACTAGCTGAAACCCCTGACTAACTATTGAGAGGGATGACCGATAAGATATTCAAAGAACTTATAAAGCAAAGTGATGCCAGAAGATACATAACGTACATGTTCAAGGCTAAATATGACAGAATTGACTTTATGTTCCTAAGCAATAAAAATATCTGCAAGATCTTTGAGTAAGTAGAAATCTAATCCTCATTTACCTTTGTCTTTATAGTGGATTAATGAGAAAATCTTCGATGGAAATTGAGCAGATCACAGATGTCACAATTGATAACGATGGGTTAGAGTTTGAGTTAGTGAATTCAAGTACTACCTCAAATTCTACACTGAAGAAAGGAAGCTCACACGGCGTTTAGACTAAAAATGAGGAAGATGAGCAATAGAAAAGTGGATCTTATAATTTGAAACCAAGCAGCAAGTTGATGGAGAGGCAATCTTTGACTGATACTAAAAATATTGTGAAAACATTATGATTTAAATAAATTGAGAATGAAAAATAACAATTATGATTGATAATATCTACATAATTATGAATGTAGTAAAAACAAAGATAATTATCCAATGACTTGAATAATTTTGTTTCCCAATTATAGGTGGTAATAAAAAAGAGAGATAAATTTCTTGATTAATTATATATCAGTAATAATAGTGGAGGTGGATCACTAGACAAACCATAATTAATAAAACAGACCTCCTAATAAATTTCCTCATCAGACTTAAGAAATGGTAAATATAGTTAAATTAAATATTTTATGTTAGATGATAGAATCAGTGAGGGAGGGAAGTCTAGTGGGCAGAGAACAATTTCAAATAGTTCTCCAAATCATATTCCAATATCTCAACATACAGTATTCATGATTAAAAACATCTTTGAGATTTTCGACGCCATACTAGAGCAAATAATGACTAAAACCCATGCAATGCCTTACTTTTTAAGGGAGTTTTTTATCACTTTACACTCTGAGTGCAAGAAGAAATGGGGATCATAATTTTCTCAGCAACGATTATATGGAATAGTAGCAGACTTCTTAATAAATAAATGGCTTGTACCTGTTTGCTTCTTCAACTTGAGTTAAAATGGGTTGACTAAAGATTTCTACCTTAGTGATAACTCAAAAGAAAACCTCAAATTAATGGGGAAAATTATGCAGAAATACTTCAAATTTGAAGAACTGCAATGTCATGATGAGGCATTTAATATATTCAAGCATAATTAAAACAAGAAAAAAGACTAAATTATAATGTTTTATCAAAGTCTTTTAGATGTAAATGTAGATAGCATAGATCCAATACATGAAGATAAAAAGTAAAAATTCAGTTTTCATAGCATGATATTAAACCTGAGTGATGTCAATGTTCTATATGAGTTTTTCAAGGACTACATAGATGAATTTATAAATTTCATTTTAATATTATTTTTATATTAAATGCTTATATTTAATGAATTTACCACTAGCAAGCAAGCAATAAAAAACTTGTGCTAAAAGTATGCTAATTTTTAGTTCTGATTTTGTTTTATAGTATTGATTACTTGGACAAAACTTATGGGATTTTATCTGAAGAACCTTTGAGAGCAGATTCAATGATATTTTCCTCCTCCACTATAAGAATGGCTAATGAGAGAACAATGTCTAGTATTGATTCACTACTATAAAAAGACATGTCTGCAGGTGTTTAGACTAGGCAAATAAATTATTTCTACTTCTTTAAACTCAATGAAGCTTAGGCAAAGAAAAAAACAGACACTCTATATTATTAAATTTCTTTAAATTTTGACGCTACTTATCAACCATCTCCTTACGAGAGAGAAATTGCGAATTTATCTCATGAAGATAAAATTCTCCAAAAATGCTATAAAATTCTTCTTAATGAGTGTGACTTTCTAGAATAGTACGGGTTTAGCATTAGGAATAAAAATAATGTGTTAGAGATTCTACGGACAGTAGATTCTATTATAGAGAAGAGCAAATCTTAGAAGCGATATAGTGAAAATAACTACGATTGGTCATCTTAGTTGATCATCAACTCTTTCAAAAATAGATTCTGCAGAGTGAGAGATCCCTCAGAAGAATTTTCTAGGTAATTTCTATTAAATTGTAACAAACATACTTTGCAGATTTACATAGCTTATTCTTGGAGGGTTTGAGAAAGAAATAGATGCTTAAACTCAAGAAAGAAACAATGACATTTCAACTTTACTTAAATATTCAAATTAGATGAGCACTAGAATTGATCAAGTTGAGTAGGACTTCAAATATTTAGAGTTAATGATTAAAAACAAGAAGAGAAGCACTTTCATTTAGAATGTTGCCTTTGAATTTTTCCTTTATCGATATGAGTAAGAAAAAATATACTTTAAGTTTCATTTTTTATTTTAGACCAGATGAATATATCGAGTTAGTTCTACCAGACTAGAAACCAAAGCATAACCCCTATAAATAAAATGAAGGGGATTCCCAAATGATGTAAAAGTAGCTTATGCAATAATAGTAGCAAGAATAGTTAGCGAAATTAAAAGCCAAAGAAAAGTAGACTTAAGCCTTAGAAGGAAATTTAGCTATGAAGTTCTTACTTAAGGGAGGTGGACTAGATTCATTTATTTATATTCCTCATATAAGCTTTATTTACATATTCCTTTTTTATGTCACATTTAAACGCAATTCTTATATGTCATTTATGTATGGAAAAAAAGATAGCAGAAAGAAGACAAATGCAAAAGAAGAGCTTAAAACTTAAAAATCAGATACAAATAATTAAAATAACTAATAACAATAACCTATAGCTAGAAATAGTACAAATGATCATATGCATAGTCCATTGAATAAAGAGCAAGAGTAAATAAGAAAGTCTTCAATTCTTTCATCTAACAATGTTAATTTGAAAAGTTAAGGCTCAATTGATGGGTAAAATCATTAGATTAATGGGGGTAGTATGATTATCTAAAATTCTTAAATCTAAGGAAGTTCATTTAAATAAATTAAATTCAATTATTCAAGATCATTTAAAATAGCAGCAATTATATATTCAATAAATATACAAAGTTTGATACAATCTCAAATCCCCTAATCTTACAAGAAAGTAAAATAGAAAATAAAGTCTATCGATGAGTTTATCGCCCGCATAATGAAACTTACAAATATATTGGGTAGAGTGTTATAGTAAGATGATATAGAATGGGGAGGTGTTAAGCAATGTTTCCAGGATTTCTATAACTTATGAATAAATTTAGAATTCTTTTCTTACGATGAAATGAAGAACTTTATTCAAATCTAATTATAATTCTTAAAAATTAAAATACTCAACTTAATTAAGCAGAAGGTCTAAGAAGATTAAATTCTGTCTAGGGATGTGGATGAGCACATGACTGAGATTGCTGAATATATAACTTTAAGATTAAATAAATACATATACTCTAACAAAACTCAATCTCATGAAAGCATATTATTACAGATAGTTCATAATTATTTTCTTAATAACAGTTATATATTTACCCTCAATAATAATTTATTAATAATAAAATTATAAATCTCTGCATGAATTTGAAGTGTATCATAAGATTCAAAGTCTTTAATGGGTAACCCCAGATTCGTTCGGAGTGCCTAATGACCCAATCAGTCGGCCTATGTGGGAGTTGGCAATTCGAGAACTCTAAAACATAGATCGATGCCTCACACCTAAGACAAAATAAAACTATAACTCATTAATTTTTTCATTTGAGATGCTTGGACTATCTCACCTATTTTAAAATGAAATTTTTAATTCTTAATAAAACTGCGTCTATAGTTGCTTTAAGTTGATTGACTCATCATTCTCTTTGTTCAGTACAGAAGAAGGTATTAATACAGCTTGCGCAGATGATATGCTACAAATTTTTCCTTATATTATACTTAAAGCTAAAATTGAACGTCTAATTGCTCATATAAAGTAAGTTTTATATATATTTAGTTAATTTTTATAAACCATATAACGCATCAATTTAGTATTTAGATTATAACCCAAATGCTTTGCGATAATTTTCATTCTATTTTTAAAGACATTTTGTAAAAGTTTTAGCTGATTGATAACCTTTCAATAAATTATAGTTACATAAAGATATTTGACTATAACAAGCAATACATGGATGCATCCGCATACAGCTTCAATAAATTAGAGATAGATCTCTTAAAACTATTGAGAATTTGATGAAAACATGAAAATTTTAAAGTTTAAAATATTTAAGTTTATAAGGATAAATGACAAATCTAATAATTGTTATAATTAATTTTCAATCAAAATTGTATAGAATTTAACAATGGCTTAATCAAAACAATCCTATTTAAACATGTATCTATTTATATTTATTGAAATAAAATCCATCGCAACCCCAACTTTACCTCAGCCATTTTTGGATTTGATAGCTTCAAGAGGCCAGGCTCTTTTAGACTGCACTCACGTACATCCAGAGCAAACTTGTCTTTAATATGATTGGATGAAACTCTAGCAAATTGGAGGAACTGCTCTGAAAGTCTACATCGTTATTCATATCATTCCTTAATTAATTTAATCATAAATAACCTCTACAACGTTAAATTGTAGACTTAGCCAATATATAAATAAATCTAGTACTTATATAGTTATGAATTCCAACATTGATATTCAAGCATAAGTAACTCAGGAAAGATCCATGGCCCACCATCAAGAAAATGTTGATAAACTATTTTAGATCAGTCATGTTTCTCACTTTGGTATGTGCTCTCCCACCTATTTTGCAGTGCTATTTCTCCAAGTTATTTGGCAAAACAAATAGAATTTCATCGATTTATAAGAAATAGGAAATATTCTAAGTACAAATAAGCATACATCATTAAATTCACTTTAAATATAAATAAATAGAGATGTGAGTCTGTTATCAGTAACTTTTTCTTCATTTATTGGAGTGCTCTTTGAAACAGTTCACAGACAGAGAGAAATCGGTTTGTTTTTGCTTCCTAAGGCAATCCCGGCTCTCTATAGTTTCTTCCAAATCAGAGGTCTAGCTCCACAGCTTTAGTAATTTTAATAATAACAGATTTCGTTTAATTATGCTAATTATTTATAGAAATTGAAGTTACCATTTTAATTGAAATTACTAAAATATTTTAGACATTTTAAAGCTTAATAACATTGAGATACCTATTCTTATTTTAGCTGTAGGATTGATTGGAGTTGCTAGCTCTTAAACTGGCAGGAAAGATTATTTAAAATATTATCAATAATTTATCTTAAAGACAATAATTATTGTATAATTACATAAAAGATGCAATTAAGCCAATATTCGATAAATTGCTTTGCTTACTTTGGGACTGAAAAGGGTTAAACTTATATCCTTATGAAGACTCAAAAAATTGGATATATAAAAGAAGTTAATAAAGCATATTTAGAAAAGACAGATTTTCTGATAAAAATAAATTTATGAAATATGAAGATTAAAAATGTATAATTTAGTAATTCTTAACTTTTAGCTTTAACTCAAATCGGTATAACAATTCTTCAATATAGATATTTTATTAATATATTTCAGAACAAAATGCAATAAATATATATATCAAAATTATATAAATTAAAAATGATATCAAATCAGAAAGCCCCTGCAGTTGGTTTAAATTTGAAGTTACATAAAATGGATAAAGATACTGGGAAAAATTTAAGTAATCCTTAGAAAAAGCAATCATAAAAATCTTTGAAAAATAAATCATCATCTAAATAATTAGCTCAGTTAAAAGAATCTAAAGCTTTTGAAGATAATATACAATTTTTATAAATAAAACTAATTTAATATGATCACTAAACATAGATTCAATTTTGAATTAAAAAGATTTTAACAATATTTGGATTTTTATTATAGATAATAAATCAGATGATTCATTTAAGCACTCGAGTTAAATGGATGATAGTGAATAAATAGATCAAAATGATTCTCTAGTTTTATAGAGCATCATTGATAAAAAGTCAAAGAATAGCATTTACATGGCTTCAGATTAATTGAAAAAATTCAAACTCCCAAAATAGAGTAGTGATAATTTAAAGTCACTTAATAGGAATAGTAATTTGAGTCTCAACTATATATTTTTATACATCATCTTTTATATACCTCTTATCTTATTTAAAATGCACTTTATATTATTTTATGAGCCACAGATTAGAATCGAAATTGAGTGTTAATAGCAATAACTTAAATTCACTTAATAGAGAACATAGCCAATTAGGATAGAGGTAAAAGTCAACAGCACTTTTAAGGTCAAATAGCAATGTTTCGCTTGGAGTAAGTTTACAAAAAACACCTAGTTAAAGCCCTCCAAAGAAAAAGAAAAATGGAAATGTAAAACAGTCTACACATGTAGCACTCGGTAATGAAAATAAGAAGCATTAAAGAAAGAGATCAAATAGTTAATTAGCTGCTTTTAACAGAGAAAATTTCCTTATATAATCATAAATAAAGGATGTTAATATTGGGATAATTGGCAAGGAAATGGATGATGAAACATAATAGAACTAGATTCAACCATCCTGGGTGGGTCTAGCAGATTAAATACTTCACTCGCAGTATTATTAAAAGTTAACTCCTAAGCAAATTATAATTCATAAGAAGTTTCTGGAGCGATAAGCGAGAAATCTTGATAAGCTCTATCTCTAGAAATATCCAAATTTAAATTCAATATAAGATCAAAATCAGATTCAAAAAGATTCATACTTCAATCAATATTAACCTGCTAATTCTGTCTAAACAAGCTTACTTACAACTCCAAATGGAGCTTAAAAAGATATTGGTTTCAAGCTAAATCCACAATATTCTTAGAATACACTTCCTATTGAAACAAAACTAGATACTATTCAGAGTAAATCCTCAAATTAAGTAACGCCTACATCATCCAGCACTCAACTTAAAAGAACAGTCTTAAAAAAGATTAGTTCTAAGTCATAGTTGAACTCTTATAGAAGCAATTCTTCGACTAGGTCTAATAAGGGGATTGGCAAGAAATCTAAAAATAACTCTAATGTCTCTCCATATGAGAAAATAAAGAGTAAAATTTCTATGTATATAAAGAATTCGAATAAAAAAGGTCAAGATGTGAAAGAAGAGGCTAATAGGTAAAGAGATAACAGTGGGAGCAGACTTGAAATGCAAGTTAAATTATTTTATTGATAAATTAAAAAAATTTATTCTAAAAAGTCAAAGACATCAGTAAGTTAAGTAATTTGCCTTCTCTTGTTGAGCAAAGATCCAGTGAGATTGAAAAGTGGATAGAAAATGAAAAGTAAAAGCAGCTATTAATACAAAATATCACTACTAGTTAAACTTCAGACTAAGATAAAAAGCTCAGCAATTAAGGTTAAAATTCAAAATTACCAAACCCCAAAAATATCAATAGTAATGACAAGATGTTATCAGATTCTAATTAAGTTTAATTTCCAAAGAAGAATCCATACCTCTTTGAATGTGTGAAGGAATAAAACAACGAAATAAGTAGCAATACAAGTCAAAGTTAGTTATCAATTAATGAAGAAGAAAAGCTTCAAACTTAGCCACCAGATATAAAAGTATACTATAGTAACAATAGTGTCATAAACATAGGCAAAGCTCCTGTAGTTATAATAAACAATAATATTAGTAGAGAGGAAAAAAGAGAAAACAAAAATAATCAAAACCGAACGATATTTTCAAAAGTTGTTAATAACGATGAGGATTAGAAATAGGCATCGACATTTAATTTGCTTTAAGACTATAATATCAACAGCTATATTGTAAATATTTGTGTTTATTGTAACTAAAACACATGAAATAAAGCGAAACGCCCTCATCAAATCATCTGTAATCACAAAATTAAACTTAAACTGAATTTGGGGACTTAATTTTTAATTTTCATGACTTCAGAAGAAAATCTCAAAATAAACTTGAACCCATCCCTTTCCAAATAAATTCAATGAAATTAAACAACTTCCCTCAATAACAGTAGCAATAATTTTAGAAATTTACAAGTACTGCATACAAATTTAATGATAATAGAGAATAGCAAATCAAAGATTAACAAAAGAGAGAAAATTAAATACTATTTTAGCAAAATTTGAGAGCTACCTCATAGAAATCATTATACAAAGGACTTTCTGAAATTAATTAGAAATTTTGGCTTAATAGTAACTCTAACAACACTTCCATTGATAAGAATATAAATATAATTATTTAATATTTCAATGTTTTATTTAATTATATATGTATGAATATTGTAAACTCGTATTCTAACAAAACCTCGCCAAGATCTAGATCAAACTTGATAACTCCCAATTAATTATAATGTATAAACCTTTCGTTAATTACTATTTTTTATTAATAATATTTACTATTTTCAATCGTTAATCATCTCAGCAGACTACAGTTGACTTTTAGATGCCAAAAATAAATAGCGCCACTCCTAGAGTCATAGATATGAATAAGTATCTGGATAGAAGTGGAATCAATAATTATCACCCTAACCATGGAAATGGATTATTATTGAGAACACTTATTATTCTATTAAATACAAATATATCAGATTGTATAACACGTTTTTATACAATAATAATGCATAGCAATTCGACAAGTAATACTTTAAATTTCTAATAAAATTAGCTGTAAAATATTCATGGAGGAAATTCTTTTTAAAATAGTATAAATAATAACTCATAGTCAACTGCCTAACAATTATTATAATGTAATATCTCTATATACATATCAACAATTTAAATATAATATCTAAATATATCTTACTTTATTCTTTTACAGATATTTATATATAATTAAATCACTTATTATATAAATTATTAAAGCATTAGCAGCAACAACAATATTAAATAGGCAATCCATAAGTATCTAAGAGACTCTTTACTAAGCTAGTGGTTAGAAGAAAAGTAGAGGATCATTTGAAAGTAAGAGAAAGAAGAATTCTCAACATCAGTTCATTAAAGAACTCACAAATTTCTAATTTAGTTTAGAATTAATGATTATCTGAAGAAAAATGATTATAATTCATTTAAAATAGAATAGGATAACAGAAAGTTTTAAAAGTATGATGTAAAATATAGAAAAATGATTGATTTAATAATTTCAATTATAACAAATAGAAGCATTGGTTTTGGGTTTTGGCTACCTTTTTTAATCGATATAATTTAAAAACCCAATAAAAAAGTTTTTTTAAAAAAAATTTTAGGATTTACAATGACAAAAACATAAAGCAAATAAAAATACTTACTATCATTTGGCAATTATGCAGGGATATCTGTTGATATTTTGTAATCTTAATCAATATGAGCGTTTAAATTTTCATTAATAAAGAAATACTTTTGCTTGAATGTCACCTGTATTTAATCCTATATTATATTAATTAAAAATGTTACTGAGTTATAATTTATTTATACAATAGAACAAATAATTTAAATTTATTGTTTAATCGTACTCCTATCAAATTTGTAAAAATTAATTTTATTACATTAAAACGAGTAGAGATATTCAATGGATCATCAAATTCTAATTTTAAAAAAATAATGTAACAATATTTTTATTTTAGTCTCATTATGTTCTTATCAAAAGATTGGATAATCAAATATTAAAATAAATAATCCATCTTATTTTTGAATCTTAAGATATAAGAAAATCATTACTTCCTTAAATATAAATAATTTCATTTTTAATTATGTTCGTATTATCATCATTTTAAACTATTTTGGGCAACTCAAATTAAATTTATAATGAAATATAATATAGCAATTTTAAATATTAAATTATCCCCCACAATTTTCAATTGTAGAGCATCATATAAAATGTAAAGGTCAAAATCTCTATCAGTCATCATGATTTAATTAAATTTTATTTTTATTACTAAATTAAAATCAATTGATAAATATAATATTAAACTTTTATGAATTGAATTATGACACTTCTTTCTGAAAAGATTATAAATCCTTTAAATTGCATATAATACAATAAATGAAATGTAATGATATATTTCTCAATTAAAATTTTGAGAAATTAATTTAATTTATATTAGTGGTTCTAATTCTAATTAAACAATACTTCTCCATATTAAGTAACTTCTGTTATTCTAGCTGTAATTAGATTTTCTTGTTTGTTTTCACTTTTAAAGAGAAAAGAAGCATTAAAAGGATCTATAATTTATAATTCTTGCTTCTATTTTTCTTCCACAGTAACTTACAGAAAATATGTAGATTATTTAGGATTGTAAGGATGATGATCATTCAAAATAATTTGTCCTGAGTAGATTCCTGTTACTTATATTGGTGGTGATTTTATTACGTTTTTACTTTAATCATATGTTAACCCATTTATATCAGATATCACATTTACATCTATCTAATTATTTTAATTAGCAATTATATTTGGTAGATGATACAATACTTCCTCACCCTTTACTATAAAAATATTCTTTAGCTCTTCCTAAAATCTTGGTGTTGGATTATAAGGCAATTCTATAAGAATTTGAAATGGACTTGACAAAATTATCAGTGTTTACTGAGTTATAATATCAATATATTCCCCAATATAATCTAACTCAATTATTCCAATATCTTTGATATCTTCAGAATATATCTCAATAGATTAATCAGATTAATTGTAAAATAAGGCTTTGTTAATATGCTTTTAAACTATAGAGGAGCTAATATTAATATTACGTCCTTCTGGCTAAGTATATTATTCAAAATTTAGTTTCATCTTTTCTTATCCCACTTAATATCTAAATTATTTAAATATAATTAAAAATACAATGTATTTAAACATTTATTTAAATTAATATGGCAGAGGTATGTTTATAAATGGTGCTTATATTTGTTCTAAATTACAAATGGTAGTGTTATTCACCACAATTTCTTAAATTTTATTTAATGAAATGTTGAAACTCATAGATTTGGTTGTAATTCCAAAGAGAGTTCCAATGTACTGTACTTATATAGTTTTGTTAATGCTAGTATAAATTAAAAACTAAAAATAAATTTTAATAAGATTAAATATTATAGAGTTATCAGGAATATCAATTGTAAGGTTTCTACTTGTTGAATCAAATTAAAGTTCGCTAACTAAAAATCTTATTTTATTTTTACTTAAATGAAGAGGCGAGAGAATATGTAATAGAATCACATAAATAATTAGTTGTAAATGTTGGTAGAGTTACCAAAAGCACTCCTTATCCATAAGTATATGTAATTGGTAATATTGGTGAAGCTGTGATAAGAGAAACGCTAGAGTTATCTGTAAATGGAATCATATTGTATAAAAGATTTGTTTGAGAAGTCTCCACGCTTTAAAGTAGTGTAAAATTAGTAAATGTTGCTGCAGTCAATGTTTAAGAAGGAGCAGTCTTAAATAAGTTTGGTACACTATTAAATAATATAATACTATTTAGCTAGATTTATGATTAATTAGAGTAGGTAAACTTAATTTAAAATGAAAAGTAGTAGTTAATAAAGGAATAGCTTAGTATTAATTTCCTTATAGCATTAAATAATAGAAACAAATAATTACTGAGTTTATCTTAAATATTGTAATTGCTTAAGGTATTGGATGTTGCCATCAGATATCCTGAATTTTTCTCAAATTAAACTTAATTATCATCGATTTGAAATCCTTTACTTTTACCAACATACAAAAATCCACTTGATATTATTTTAGCGCTATTAATTCTATTCTCAATATCAATTAAAATTATACTAATTTTATGAATAATATAAATTAGTAAATCATTATTGAAATAGGTAAAAGTTTTTATCGTAATATAAGAAGAGGCTGTATCAAAATTTAATTTTAATTGTATATTGATTATATAAAAATTTCCAATGTATAAGTTATTTTACTGATCTGTAGTCAAAATAAGTAGATTAGTACATCCATTAGCTTAACATCCAATTGATTAGCAATTCTAATAGTAAAAATATAATTATTTATAAATTTAAATAGTTTGGTAGCTCACTATATTTAATTTAATGCAAGAAGAATTTATTACTAAAATTGAGGGTTACTAAGTGTTTTGCTGTCTAATGAAAGATCAAACTTTCCAAAATAAGTTGTATCTAAGTTATTGTCAGAGCATACTGAGAGAAAATTTTGAGTACTTGAGGAGTACATCTTAATTTACTTTATTTCTTGATTTTGTTACCCTCCACTTAACTAAAATTATAGATTATTTAATACTTTATTTTTAAATGAATAGAGGCTTTAATTAGTTGCCGAGTGCTAATAAGATCCAACGAAAGCATATCTATCTGTAAACCTCATTTTTAATAATCAGTATAAAATAATGGAATAATCAATTATTCATATAAAATATGAATTGGTTTATATCATTTTATATTTTTTATTTAGGAAAATCAATTGTAATGCTTATAATTGATATTCCTTTTTTTATTTTTGATTTAATCATATTATATTTAATTCTTACTACTATTTTTACGATGAAAAAAATATTAAATAGTTTTACCACTTTCAATTACTCCTCCAGCATAAAAACTCATCATATCATCAAGTTCATCGTGTCCAAGAACAATACCCTTTGTACCTGCTTAACTGCTTAATCTTGCCCATACCATTGAAACAGTGCTTGCACTAGGTTTAACTTTCAATCAAAATTAATGATAAAAAAATTCATCATTCCGAATTTAAAGTTTGATGTTGATGTAAATATAATGTACAGATTCCCCTATAATTCATAAATCATTCCTTAGTTTTAAATTAATCCAGCAAGAGGTGATGAATCTTTCAATACTCTAAAGAAATTTAATACTTAAAATTATATAATTTATTGTAGCCATAGTTGATGGATTAATTACCCCAATAAATTAATATTTTTGAATCAATATATTTAAAATAAGCAAAGGAGTATCATAATCTTTACTAAGTGAAAAGGCCATAGACTATGTTTCTTTTCCCAAAAGAAATCTAATAGCACTCACAAATTCATAACTAGATTCAGGAATATATGAATAAATAATTAATTAAATATACGCTCCCCATTTCTACAATCCATTAACTTAGTCATAAAGTAGAATAATATATATAAAAATAGTTACTATAATTATTAAGATTTAATTTAGAATAATAGGCATTTTTTAACCAGGGTTATTTCCATTTATTGAAGCATCTTTTGAGTACCCTCCTATCGCGATAGAACTTCATTTAAAATTACATATTTATTTTTTAATTTAACTGTCCTTTTAGTTAAAATCTAGACTCTCAAAACTGGTTTCATCATTTACACCCATAGTAACCTGAGGAAACTTTGTTTATTGGAAAGTGCATACTAAAAAAACATAAAATTATATAAAAATATACTCTAGAAGAAACTCCATTTAATCTATAAATTAATGTTAATAAATAAAGCTATAACTTATTAAAAATATCTTATAGTAGTAATGTAGTAAGTTACCAAATATTGAATCAAGAATATTTATAAATTCCATAAACAATTTCAAAACCAAGCGGGCATATAGAGAACAATTTTATTTTAATAAATTATTTGACAAAAAATATTAAAATAAGTTGAAAATTGTAAATCTACATACAAGATTCATTTAGATTTATAATTTATCTATCTGTGTTTTAATAAGTGGGCAGAATTAATAATTAAGGGTAAAAAAAATTAAATCTTCTTTAAGGTTCTTAATTTATTTTGAATGAAAACGTAAAATTTGTAAAACCAAATAATTCCATTTTGATTCTTTTTTTTTAGTGTTTTGATTATTTATGATATTATAAAAATAAGAAAGAAATATAGTTAGGAGTATAAATATTAACTTACATCTAAAAAAGAAGCATTCCATAAATTACAAATATAAGTAAAAAATCCATTTTAGAGAAATAATTTAAAAATATTTAGCTTTAATTATTATAAATTTTAGTTAAAACTTATTTAATTCTTGAGGCTTTAATAGAAGCATACAAAATTTGAGCTATATTATTATTTAATACCATATTTGTTAGTTTAAAATTAATAAAACTATGTATATAAATATTAATTCTTGTTTTCTTATATTTTAAATTATTTATATTTATTGTAAATTGCTTTCTTCTTGCTTATAAATATATTGTTAGGATAAGTAAAGAAATATTGTCTACATAATTTAATACATTAATTTTAATAATTAAAAAAATATTATAATTGATTTTTCTTAAAACAGTTTTTAGTAAAACATAGAACAATTTGCAAGAATGCATTTAGATTATATAAATTTAGTTATTTTATCATTAAAAAATTTAACTTTAAGAATTAAAATTTGAATTTAATTGAATAAATTTGCAGTATTTATTGTTGCCCAATACTTTGATATCGTTATAGTGAGAATTGTTATAATAATTAATTCATTTAAAAATATTTCTTTTTATTACCTTTTTAATTTTTGTCTATATTTATTTAGTTAAATATTTTATGTGTATTTATATATCTAACTTAAAAGGTACGATAAAATGCATCATTTTTATTTAAAAGGACTGTTTTAATGGAGCAAGTATGAAATAATCATCAGTGATTAAATCATTCTAACTGCTATAAATTTAAATTATAGTAAAACTAGCTTATATTAAATAGATTAATCAATTATCCTTTAGCAATATTATAAATATCAGTAAACTAAGAATCAAAATAGTATCCTTGATTGCATAAAAATATAATAGTATCATGGAATAAAACAAATTACATAAATCTTTTTAACCATTAAAATTATTGACTGTAATTTTTGTATTTTATTTTAATTGAAAATTATTAATAATATCAATATATAAAATATAATTGCTTTTCGATATAAATGTTTGAGGTTTTTAAATTTAAGGTTTTTTTATTAAATTATATTATAATTTACCCAAATAATTAATGATTTAAGCAATAATAAATGAATTATTAAAATAATTATAGATACTTTTAGTTAAATTTGTTGAAGAAATTCATGAAACAAATAATATATTAATATTTAATATCAATATGTTTTTAATATAAATGTTAATTTAAGGATTCATAGATCATCTACTTATAAGTTATTTAGTTATCTCATAGCTTCATTTCTTCTCTGAATTTATGCTAATTTATTGTTCTATATTCTACTGGATATCATTTACTTTACTCTTTCAGGACTAAAAGCATTAAGTTAAGATAATTTATTGCCTGTATTTCCAAGTGTTTACTATTCATCATTCAAATCATTGTAAATATATCATAAACTTTAAGATATAAAATTTAAAGGATGAGAATAAGCAAATTAAATTTAATGTAAAAAAAATAAAGAAATATCATATCGAAAAAAATTAATATATTAAAATCAGGAAGTTTGTAATTAAGAATGAAATTGTCATCCACATCTTCAACTTATTCTTACTTGAGCTTTAATGTGGAACTCATACTTTAGATAAGCAACTAGTTTTCCCTGAATTCTTAAGTACTCTTAAATGAAGTTCTATACCTAAGTTATGGGCTTGTGTCTTCGTCTCGGTCATTTAAGTCAAATTAATCGCTATTTTGTTTTCTATCAATCATTGCTAACTTCAAGGGTTAATCTTTAGTTTCCTGAAAAGTCTATTTATCATCTTAATCTATTCTATAAGCAAATTCTTCCTCTAAATCTTCAATAAGATCATCGTTAAAATTTAGGTTAATTTTGTTACTTTTCATTCAAAACCTTAATACTTAACTAGGTATTTTATTTATTTGATTAGTTATCTTATAATTAAGGCATAAAGGAGGTTAATAAAAAGTTCAATTTATTAGGGAAGTTTTGCAAAATAAGAAATAAAAATTATCAAAATTTTAGGTGTATTTATGATAAAAAGTACATAGATATTAGTATTAAGTATATATGAAAAAGGTACTAGTGTAGACTGAATAATGCAAGCGCTTGCTCTAATAAAAAAATCATGATAAGAAAATAAAGGAAGTTAGCAATTAATGAATAAGAATAATCATACCTGATTTGTGAAAAAATAATAAATTAAAAGTCAATATCAACTAATACCAAGTTGTTGCTCAGATATGAATTTATTTTGCTAAAAACAAAACAAAGATATTCTATCGCAGAATATTTTCATGTACTCTGGAATTAGGTCGAATTCAATGAAAAATCGAAAATATAAATATTCAAACTAATCAAAAAACCTGATAGCGAAGTATAGATTATAATAAATTTCTTAAAATATATAAATTTAATAATTTTGATGGTTGAATTAATGGAGTGCATTGACTTCATAGAGAGGTAGTAATGGAGTTGATTGAACTTTTAAGTTCAATGGTGAGAGTAGTGTAGATGTGTTCTCCTTCCCTTATATATACATCAATGCTGGCAAAATTTTGTGATTTTTAATCTCCGGAGTGACTCGCGAAATTTCAATTTTTTTGCGAGTGACTCCATTTTAATATTCCAATTTATTCTCGTTTGCAATAATTTTGTTCCTTACTTTCTTTATAATATAACGTGCGTTTTTATCTAAAACTTATTTCATCTTTTAAATTTTTCATTTTTTAATGTTTTTATTGATAGATTTAAAGGTTTTTACTTTTTTTAGTAACACTATTTATTACTAAATAAATCATTCTGTTTTTCACAAAAACGCATGCAATAAAGTTAAAAAACTTAGGAAAATAGTAATAAGAACCATAATTATTTTAAGATATTAAGCCGGAGTGAGTTGCGAAAAAAATAAAATTTCGTGACTCACTCCAAACATCCAAAATTTCAAAATTTTGGCAGCATTTAAGTATATAAAAATAAGGATCAAAAACTTGCCACTAGATGCTGAATTGTGCTGATTAAATCAATAAACAGCAGCACCAAATAAAGATTGAGTGAATCCACTCCATAACATCCCAATTATAAAAATTAATTTATTTATTAATTATAAGAAAGTTATTATAAACTACACTAAATTATTTGGTTTATAGATTTCTTTGAATATTCATATTTTCGATTTTTCATTGACTTCGACCTAAATGAATTTCAAATTATAAATTGAATTACTTTAAAAATTATATATAATATTTAATTGCTAAACTGGGCTACATATGATTAAGAAATTTAACTACTAAAATATCATATTATTAAAAATAATTTTTATATCTTAAAAATTAAGCTTACATTTTACATTAGTAGTATTAGCACAAACAGAATTTATACAATTATTCTGTGATATATGTCATCGTACACTAATATGAAATTTAGATAGATGCAATTTGTCATTAGTTTTTATCTACATTTGATTGTAAAAAAAAATCACTCAATTTATCTGCTAAATAATTATTACTTCAAAAAAGTAATATAGTGGGAATTAATGATTGATTTTTATATGATGTTCTTAAAATGAAACTAATACAAATTTGTAAATATAATTATATGAAATATAAATGCATTTGATTTTAGGCATAATCCTATTATTTATTTTCATTAACCTATCTCAAACTAGATTAATTTCATTGAAAAATGACCATACAATAATCATAATTGTATTGATTAATCTTAAATTCTTGGTTTGTTCACTAATAACTTATAATTTGATACATAAAATTAGTTTACTTAATATTTCATATAAATCATAAAAGAGGGTTTTAATTGTACTTCCAGTTTTTAAAGAAATTGTATTTTTATATTATTATCCTTTCTAATCTTAAGGATTTCCAATATTAAATTAAAGAGTATTGCTGAACATTGAATCTTTTCTATTTCTCAAAAGCACAGATCTCTTGCGGAAGAGACTTTTAAAATAAAAATGTACTTTGTTTCACATCATTAAATTGTTTCTATAGGTCTTAATCAATTAATGAATTCCTGTTTAATGCCAATGTTGTAGAAACATCATTTAAATTCATATCTGTTGAAATAATTCTTTTTGCCATGCATAAGTCTTAAGTATTATTTAAAGTGTTTGAAAGTGGATTATAAGTTTCATCAAGCAAGTATTTAAATATTATAAAAAATTATTTCTTTTGCTTTCTGTTTCTACAGTTATTGATTTTTACCCTTAGCTTTTGTATCGATAATTTTATCATAAAGAAAGACTTAGTACAAAGCAGCAAATTAGATTAGATTTAAATTATTAATATAATAAGCATTTCAAATAAAATTAAAATCTTTAGAGTAGATTTGATTTATTAATAAATTATAAATTATTATTAAAGAGATTTTACCAAGTATTTATAGTTTTTTTATTATTAAGGCTCAATAATTATTGCTAATAAATTGTATATATATATATATATCTATATATATATCTGCTATATTTACTATATTTTAACTAATTGCACTATAATTATGGACATATTTGTAAAAATATTAAAAGTGACCAAAAGTACAAGAGACCATCCTGCATAGTATTATATATCCTCATTGTTTACATAGTTTGAGAACATTATCATATGATAGGAAGCAACCAAAATGCATACTTCATTGAATATTTCTTGATACACAAAGATTCTTCTTACGAAAGGTTTGCAATACACAATGAATAATATCATGATCAAACTCTAAGCAAAGTATTTTATTAATATTTAAGACTATCATATATTAGAGGAAAGGATATTCTTCTAAAAACACAGCTGCTAAACAGAATATCAGTCTCCTTAAAAGAAACAGGAAAGAGAAGAATATGTTCATTTTCATATGGATTTTAACATTTTCATAGAGTGAACCATAACTTTGCTCGAATTTCTCAAATTCCAATTTTTTGTAGTTTACTAAAAGGAAAATTGCTGTAAAAAATGGATATGCCACTATCAAAGACAATATTATCAGGGCAACAGCTATTGAGAAAGTTTCAGTTTTACTATCCCAATCAATCGACCGGACTTTATAAATTTAATAAATATTATACTTAAATCATAGATGATATTGCAAACTCTAAATAGCATTCTAAAAGGAATAAGTTTAAATTATTAGAATAATTGGAAGTGAAATTTTTTAATTAATTAATCAAATTAAAACTCTTGCTGTTTTATTTTTAAAAACAAAAGTTTAAGATAGAAATCTTCTAAGTTTGCTATATATTTATTTTCTTTAAATTGAAGATAGCAAATTATAATTTATAATGTTTTTAACTAAATCTCAAAATTGTGTTAAAAAATATGAGTCTTGCTAGCCTTTCATATACTATCTTCAAGCTAAAATAATTTAATTTTTAAATTAATAATACTTACAATTTAACCTTATTAGATACCAACTTTATAATTATTAGAATCATCATAATTCCAATTAAGCCTACTAAATAAAGAAACATGCTGCCTAAATTTTATATCACATTTTAACTCGAATACCGTAAATGAGTTAATATCTTTATGTTATAGTAATGTATTTATTATTTAAAAGATATCCATTATTTCAAAATTTTCATTTAAAGGATCTGTAGTCTCAAACTAGAAAACTTAATCTTCTAAAAATTCAGTTGGTAAAATATCAAAAGAAGTTAGACCAATAAAAAGACTAAAGACGTATTATACGTTCGAAGGGAAATTTAAGTTCATCAAAGGCATATGGAAAATTATTTGAAGAGCATTAATCATACCCCAAAGGTATTAAAGCGTAGTGGATCTATAATCGATTATTATTAATCTTTGAATAATTTACAACAGAATTTAAATGGCTAAATTTCCCATTAGAACAGTCTACACAGAACTAGAGGTGGTGCCACCCATTTCTCCAACAAGTGCACTGATACCTAAATAAGTTAAGAAAATAAAATCCTACCATCCTTTCTCATTTATCTTGGAATTTTTCTTTTCATGTAATAATTATATTAAACAGGAAGCTTCGAATCTTCTGTTACAAAAAATCCATTCATTATAATCTAAACCGACAAATAATCAGGGTACTATAAAAAGTAAACAATTTAGTATTTCTTACTTCTTGAGAAACTTTTTCAGGAGTTTTAAAGTCAACTTAGAATTAAATTTTATTTGAGCTATATGATTTCATTGTCCAATTAAATGGGTTTTCATAAGAGGTTTTTGATTTATTAAAAGGTACAAACTTATTAGCGGTTGAAGTTTAAGCCAAGTATCGTAGCCTTGAAGATGATGATGTTGATGAATCCTAGGTAGTTTTAACTAAAAATAAATTAAAACTCTCATTACATTATCATTAAAGTTGAGGTAGCTCTTTGGTACAATAACATCCATATTTAAATCGATAGTAACGAGGCCATTTTAACTTATCTTAGAGATTCTAGGAGTAAGTTTTGGATCATATACCTTTTTGTTAATTTTTCTTAAAAGCTTTTATAACTAAGATGAGTCAATGTTTTGCATATTAAAGTCTTCATTTGTAAATACTTCATTCTATAACGCCTGAGCTTCTAGGTCAAGATAATCCTAAGAAGACTAGTCTATTTTACTCAGGTCATTTAAGATTTAATCTATAATTTATTGAGTATCTTAAGGAGGATTGACAACACCTCCATTCGTTGAATTTGTTGAGTTTTGATTAGTAGTGTCATTTTAGTCATTTGGATTATTTGGATCTCTTACTTTTATTGTGAAAGAATACTGATTTTATAAAGTTTATTAAACTGAATCTTAGAGTGTTATTGATAGTGAATAAGTTTGTCCAGCATTATTAGAAGTTGGCGTGATTAAAAATATAAAATAAAATTAAGAACTTCTCCGAAGAACCTTGATATCTAACGAAAGAGTTTGAAGAGCCCAGTGTGACTTTGACATTAACATCATTTTCAGTAAAAGTTTTAATGGCTGGTAGCTGAAGAGTTTTGACTTATCCAACATCCATAATAATATTGTTTATGTTGCTTTTAAAAATTGGGGGTAGTTCTAGTTTTTATACCATATTCAATACCCAAGTGTAGAATGATGTTTTGCTCTAGGCTAAAAATTCAGCTTTTATGACAATATTGTATTGGTTTACATCCATTAAGCTATTAGAGTTTAAGCTGATCATTCTTGTAGCTGAATCAAATGTTATTGTGCTGGGGAGGGCCTTTAAAGACGATATTTGGTAGATTAAGTTGAAGTTGCAATTAGGTATTTAGCTGAATTCTGGAATTGTAACTTCTACTAACCCACTGTTTATCACATATTCCATTGGTTACAACGCGACGGGATAAGCTAATGAAGATATTTTAAATAATTTCTTTTTAATAAACACCCTAAAGATATCATAAATCTTATTATAAAATTTACAAAGATATTTGGCAAATGTTAATATCAATTTAAATAGTTTTCTAATATAATCCACCATTTAAATTTGTAGCTTCCATATTAACGTAAAATGTGCCAACTTTACTAGGATCTTAAGAATACAAATAAATATAATTAATAACTTTAATTATTTTATACACTTTAAGTCTTTTATTAAAAGGTTCGTAAGTAACATAATTTTCAGGAATAGATTAGTCAGTACTAATTTGTAAATTTTAAGGGACTATCCCTTTATAAATTATTATTTACACTTATTTTCCTCTAAATTTAATAGTTCTGAATCTAAAATTGAAATTTTTAATAAGAAATTAATAGAATAGTACTGAAGAAAAAAAAACATTAGTAGTTGTAAATCTATAATTTTATCTATAATATTTTTAGTGGCCCTTATTGATAATAAAAAATTGTGGAGCTTAAGTATTTCTAGATAGTTACCTATATAGCTCCTCTCTAAACCTAAAATAAAATAAAATATTTATTTATCTGTGATGTCATTCAATAGCGTAAGAGTAAT
>ARYC01019248.1:0-61177 GCA_000711775.1 Oxytricha trifallax | reverse complement strand
TCTCCTTCCCTTATATATACATCAATGCTGCCAAAATTTTGTGATTTTTAATCTCCGGAGTGACTCGCGATTTCAATTTTTTTGCGAGTGACTCCATTTTAATATTCCAATTTATTCTCGTTTGCAATAATTTTGTTCCTTACTTTCTTTATAATATAACGTGCGTTTTTATCTAAAACTTATTTCATCTTTTAAATTTTTCATTTTTTAATGTTTTTATTGATAGATTTAAAGGTTTTTACTTTTTTTAGTAACACTATTTATTACTAAATAAATCATTCTGTTTTTCACAAAAACGCATGCAATAAAGTTAAAAAACTTAGGAAAATAGTAATAAGAACCATAATTATTTTAAGATATTAAGCCGGAGTGAGTTGCGAAAAAAATAAAATTTCGTGACTCACTCCAAACATCCAAAATTTCAAAATTTTGGCAGCATTTAAGTATATAAAAATAAGGATCAAAAACTTGCCACTAGATGCTGAATTGTGCTGATTAAATCAATAAACAGCAGCACCAAATAAAGATTGAGTGAATCCACTCCATAACATCCCAATTATAAAAATTAATTTATTTATTAATTATAAGAAAGTTATTATAAACTACACTAAATTATTTGGTTTATAGATTTCTTTGAATATTCATATTTTCGATTTTTCATTGACTTCGACCTAAATGAATTTCAAATTATAAATTGAATTACTTTAAAAATTATATATAATATTTAATTGCTAAACTGGGCTACATATGATTAAGAAATTTAACTACTAAAATATCATATTATTAAAAATAATTTTTATATCTTAAAAATTAAGCTTACATTTTACATTAGTAGTATTAGCACAAACAGAATTTATACAATTATTCTGTGATATATGTCATCGTACACTAATATGAAATTTAGATAGATGCAATTTGTCATTAGTTTTTATCTACATTTGATTGTAAAAAAAAATCACTCAATTTATCTGCTAAATAATTATTACTTCAAAAAAGTAATATAGTGGGAATTAATGATTGATTTTTATATGATGTTCTTAAAATGAAACTAATACAAATTTGTAAATATAATTATATGAAATATAAATGCATTTGATTTTAGGCATAATCCTATTATTTATTTTCATTAACCTATCTCAAACTAGATTAATTTCATTGAAAAATGACCATACAATAATCATAATTGTATTGATTAATCTTAAATTCTTGGTTTGTTCACTAATAACTTATAATTTGATACATAAAATTAGTTTACTTAATATTTCATATAAATCATAAAAGAGGGTTTTAATTGTACTTCCAGTTTTTAAAGAAATTGTATTTTTATATTATTATCCTTTCTAATCTTAAGGATTTCCAATATTAAATTAAAGAGTATTGCTGAACATTGAATCTTTTCTATTTCTCAAAAGCACAGATCTCTTGCGGAAGAGACTTTTAAAATAAAAATGTACTTTGTTTCACATCATTAAATTGTTTCTATAGGTCTTAATCAATTAATGAATTCCTGTTTAATGCCAATGTTGTAGAAACATCATTTAAATTCATATCTGTTGAAATAATTCTTTTTGCCATGCATAAGTCTTAAGTATTATTTAAAGTGTTTGAAAGTGGATTATAAGTTTCATCAAGCAAGTATTTAAATATTATAAAAAATTATTTCTTTTGCTTTCTGTTTCTACAGTTATTGATTTTTACCCTTAGCTTTTGTATCGATAATTTTATCATAAAGAAAGACTTAGTACAAAGCAGCAAATTAGATTAGATTTAAATTATTAATATAATAAGCATTTCAAATAAAATTAAAATCTTTAGAGTAGATTTGATTTATTAATAAATTATAAATTATTATTAAAGAGATTTTACCAAGTATTTATAGTTTTTTTATTATTAAGGCTCAATAATTATTGCTAATAAATTGTATATATATATATATATCTATATATATATCTGCTATATTTACTATATTTTAACTAATTGCACTATAATTATGGACATATTTGTAAAAATATTAAAAGTGACCAAAAGTACAAGAGACCATCCTGCATAGTATTATATATCCTCATTGTTTACATAGTTTGAGAACATTATCATATGATAGGAAGCAACCAAAATGCATACTTCATTGAATATTTCTTGATACACAAAGATTCTTCTTACGAAAGGTTTGCAATACACAATGAATAATATCATGATCAAACTCTAAGCAAAGTATTTTATTAATATTTAAGACTATCATATATTAGAGGAAAGGATATTCTTCTAAAAACACAGCTGCTAAACAGAATATCAGTCTCCTTAAAAGAAACAGGAAAGAGAAGAATATGTTCATTTTCATATGGATTTTAACATTTTCATAGAGTGAACCATAACTTTGCTCGAATTTCTCAAATTCCAATTTTTTGTAGTTTACTAAAAGGAAAATTGCTGTAAAAAATGGATATGCCACTATCAAAGACAATATTATCAGGGCAACAGCTATTGAGAAAGTTTCAGTTTTACTATCCCAATCAATCGACCGGACTTTATAAATTTAATAAATATTATACTTAAATCATAGATGATATTGCAAACTCTAAATAGCATTCTAAAAGGAATAAGTTTAAATTATTAGAATAATTGGAAGTGAAATTTTTTAATTAATTAATCAAATTAAAACTCTTGCTGTTTTATTTTTAAAAACAAAAGTTTAAGATAGAAATCTTCTAAGTTTGCTATATATTTATTTTCTTTAAATTGAAGATAGCAAATTATAATTTATAATGTTTTTAACTAAATCTCAAAATTGTGTTAAAAAATATGAGTCTTGCTAGCCTTTCATATACTATCTTCAAGCTAAAATAATTTAATTTTTAAATTAATAATACTTACAATTTAACCTTATTAGATACCAACTTTATAATTATTAGAATCATCATAATTCCAATTAAGCCTACTAAATAAAGAAACATGCTGCCTAAATTTTATATCACATTTTAACTCGAATACCGTAAATGAGTTAATATCTTTATGTTATAGTAATGTATTTATTATTTAAAAGATATCCATTATTTCAAAATTTTCATTTAAAGGATCTGTAGTCTCAAACTAGAAAACTTAATCTTCTAAAAATTCAGTTGGTAAAATATCAAAAGAAGTTAGACCAATAAAAAGACTAAAGACGTATTATACGTTCGAAGGGAAATTTAAGTTCATCAAAGGCATATGGAAAATTATTTGAAGAGCATTAATCATACCCCAAAGGTATTAAAGCGTAGTGGATCTATAATCGATTATTATTAATCTTTGAATAATTTACAACAGAATTTAAATGGCTAAATTTCCCATTAGAACAGTCTACACAGAACTAGAGGTGGTGCCACCCATTTCTCCAACAAGTGCACTGATACCTAAATAAGTTAAGAAAATAAAATCCTACCATCCTTTCTCATTTATCTTGGAATTTTTCTTTTCATGTAATAATTATATTAAACAGGAAGCTTCGAATCTTCTGTTACAAAAAATCCATTCATTATAATCTAAACCGACAAATAATCAGGGTACTATAAAAAGTAAACAATTTAGTATTTCTTACTTCTTGAGAAACTTTTTCAGGAGTTTTAAAGTCAACTTAGAATTAAATTTTATTTGAGCTATATGATTTCATTGTCCAATTAAATGGGTTTTCATAAGAGGTTTTTGATTTATTAAAAGGTACAAACTTATTAGCGGTTGAAGTTTAAGCCAAGTATCGTAGCCTTGAAGATGATGATGTTGATGAATCCTAGGTAGTTTTAACTAAAAATAAATTAAAACTCTCATTACATTATCATTAAAGTTGAGGTAGCTCTTTGGTACAATAACATCCATATTTAAATCGATAGTAACGAGGCCATTTTAACTTATCTTAGAGATTCTAGGAGTAAGTTTTGGATCATATACCTTTTTGTTAATTTTTCTTAAAAGCTTTTATAACTAAGATGAGTCAATGTTTTGCATATTAAAGTCTTCATTTGTAAATACTTCATTCTATAACGCCTGAGCTTCTAGGTCAAGATAATCCTAAGAAGACTAGTCTATTTTACTCAGGTCATTTAAGATTTAATCTATAATTTATTGAGTATCTTAAGGAGGATTGACAACACCTCCATTCGTTGAATTTGTTGAGTTTTGATTAGTAGTGTCATTTTAGTCATTTGGATTATTTGGATCTCTTACTTTTATTGTGAAAGAATACTGATTTTATAAAGTTTATTAAACTGAATCTTAGAGTGTTATTGATAGTGAATAAGTTTGTCCAGCATTATTAGAAGTTGGCGTGATTAAAAATATAAAATAAAATTAAGAACTTCTCCGAAGAACCTTGATATCTAACGAAAGAGTTTGAAGAGCCCAGTGTGACTTTGACATTAACATCATTTTCAGTAAAAGTTTTAATGGCTGGTAGCTGAAGAGTTTTGACTTATCCAACATCCATAATAATATTGTTTATGTTGCTTTTAAAAATTGGGGGTAGTTCTAGTTTTTATACCATATTCAATACCCAAGTGTAGAATGATGTTTTGCTCTAGGCTAAAAATTCAGCTTTTATGACAATATTGTATTGGTTTACATCCATTAAGCTATTAGAGTTTAAGCTGATCATTCTTGTAGCTGAATCAAATGTTATTGTGCTGGGGAGGGCCTTTAAAGACGATATTTGGTAGATTAAGTTGAAGTTGCAATTAGGTATTTAGCTGAATTCTGGAATTGTAACTTCTACTAACCCACTGTTTATCACATATTCCATTGGTTACAACGCGACGGGATAAGCTAATGAAGATATTTTAAATAATTTCTTTTTAATAAACACCCTAAAGATATCATAAATCTTATTATAAAATTTACAAAGATATTTGGCAAATGTTAATATCAATTTAAATAGTTTTCTAATATAATCCACCATTTAAATTTGTAGCTTCCATATTAACGTAAAATGTGCCAACTTTACTAGGATCTTAAGAATACAAATAAATATAATTAATAACTTTAATTATTTTATACACTTTAAGTCTTTTATTAAAAGGTTCGTAAGTAACATAATTTTCAGGAATAGATTAGTCAGTACTAATTTGTAAATTTTAAGGGACTATCCCTTTATAAATTATTATTTACACTTATTTTCCTCTAAATTTAATAGTTCTGAATCTAAAATTGAAATTTTTAATAAGAAATTAATAGAATAGTACTGAAGAAAAAAAAACATTAGTAGTTGTAAATCTATAATTTTATCTATAATATTTTTAGTGGCCCTTATTGATAATAAAAAATTGTGGAGCTTAAGTATTTCTAGATAGTTACCTATATAGCTCCTCTCTAAACCTAAAATAAAATAAAATATTTATTTATCTGTGATGTCATTCAATAGCGTAAGAGTAATTGTAGAGTCACATTGAGATGGAGATTAAGTAAATTAAGATAAATCAATGTAGATTGGGTCACCCATGATATTATAGAAGTATCGATAATTAGTGTCATAATAGCTACCATCTAAGATAACTGTAGATGGGCAAGTTAGTGTAAGAAAGAAACTATATGAAGCAGTTATTGATCTTACTTTATTTTAAGTTTAAAAAAGATAATTTAAATTAATTAATTAAATAGCCATTTAAATTTTCATTACAATTTTTCAATTAAGAAGTCTATATTTATATCTTAATTTTACTCCTTATAATACATTTATTTTTATTTATAATAAATTAAGCTTCAATAATGCTCTTTCCATTGATAAATGTATGCTATTATAATTAATTACTTATGCAGTAACTTATATTTCATATTCATATTGTATTATGCTTGCACTAATAGTGAATACCCTACTTAAGGGGTTAAAACTAATCTGGCTAGGTAAATCACTACCATTAGTAAGTTTTGCGGTGTAAAATATTTCTGATTAGCAACCTACTGTATCTGTATAATTGTTTATCGGAAAGGTTTAAGCGACAGTAGTAATTTCAAAGTATTTATCAGTGCTACCAATAGAATTAAAAGTTGTATCTGCACATCCTAGTTAAAATTAAACTGTTATATCAATGTTTCCTTCTATTCCAGGCGCTAATGAAGAATAGGCTTTTATTTTTAGATAAAAAGGACTATCTCCAATCTTTGAAGGATCATTAATTAATTAATTTATTAATGTTTATTTTTATTCGACTATATAGATAACAAGCCAGTGACATCATCAAAACTGAATATTCCTGCATAAAATGATTCTAATTTAATCTCTTTATTTTAAATATTAATTATTTGAATAAAATTATTTTCTTATTTAATTTTGTAAAATTCACAGGGTGAATTATCTGTAGCTAAACAATCATAAGTCATTGTGCCACAACCCTAAAACTTCTTTGTAAAATATTCCGAGTAATCAATTATTTTGACTGGATCTTTTATCATATAGGCAACAATTACAGAAGAGGTATTTGGAGTTATAGTTAATAAGGAACAGCTGTAATTAACAAATACTGTGAATGTAGTTGAAACTGCTTGTTAAATATAGGAGCCTTAATATCCAGTTAATTTAAGTTAGATTGTTTGATTTGAAAGATCGTAGTTACTTGATGCTATGCTTAGATGAGTGTCATTGTTAGATATTGCTAAAAGCGTTTTTAGAGGATTTGAATCATCATATTATAGTTAGTAGTAGAATTACCCGCACACTGAATTCGATATATTTGAAGTGAACTGTGAAATTAGGAAATAGCTATCTGATTCAATGATTATGATCTAATGTGATTAAGCTGTAGCAGTCAATATTGCAAATGGACATGGATCTATGATTGTAAATAATATATAAAAATTAAAAGTAACAGTTACGCTAATCTTTTTTGAGTAATTATTAGAAGGAATAGTACCATTGATATGTAACGTATAAGTTCCCGCCTGAGTTACATTGCTCGTTTAAACATAATAAAATTTATCAAAAACCTATATATAATACCTTTGGGTATCAACGTCCCCAGAAAAAGGAGCTGTAGCCTTGTTGGCTGGTGGCTGAATAGTATTGTGCCAAACATAATCGTCACAGAAGCTTGGAGTAGAAGTCCAAGTAGTACTGAATTACAATCTTGAATCTCCAACATAGTAGGTCTGAGCAGGAGGAGTGTCAAAGTTTATGATTGCACTTTAACAATTTAAAATCATAAATTATTTCTATAAATTTGGTTTGTAATTAATGGTAAAGCATGATTCCATAAAGACGCTTGGAGTTGAAATGATAGTTCCAGTTATGCAAAAAGTAACATCAGTGTCCACCAGTCCAAGGTCTTAAGTGTTAATTGTCAAAGTTTTAGCTGTATAATTATTAAAATATAAAAATAATTAGTTATCATATAATAACAGAATCTATAATAGTAACGCTTTGCGTTGGTAAGATGTTAGTAAAATATTAAAATAATTGGAATAGTCGCTTAATCTATGATAGTATATGTAAAAGAGGAGCATGTTGGTATAGTAGCTGATTTGTTAGTGCTCCAGGCTAAATTAATCTCATGTGTATTTCCAGCGTAATCCTATTATTTTATAATAAATAATCTGGGAGTTCATAATCAAATGCAGCAATTGCAGTTGGTAATATAAGTGCATTGGCACATTGATCATGTATTTTTAATATAATAGTAGCAGCTAGAAAATCACCATTATCTCTTAGTGTCGAAACTATAGTAATTTCATATTCATTATTTGGAGGTTGAGCCAAAGTAAGGGGAGGGGGGAAGTTTTCCAGACCAGATACCCCTTTAGAATTTACTTAAAGATTTATTTCATTAATTATGTTTACTTAAAATAATGAACGATGATTGGAAAATTCACTATTAAGAGATACCAGCGATTTTTAACTTATACCTGACTTATGAAATAAACTATTAATATTTTATACCATTTTTTATCTTCAATAATTTTAGATGTTTAATTTTGACTCAAAATGCATGCAGAGTATTTTTATTACTTACTATTCTAAATTTTATTTTAATTCAACAAATAAAACTTATTTAGTTTAAGCTCTTAAAAATTCACAAGCGTATCCCTAAACAATTGATGTGCTATAAAATTTTGCAAATTATAAAAAGTAATATTGAAGAAGTAAATATAAAAATAATTACCAAAAGCACCCCCAAAGTGTTATCTAATGTGTTTACTAGAAAAACTTTATTGATTTAATCTATGGTGAGGACACCAGCAGGCAAAGTTGGTAAAACTGTGTACTAGTAAGTAATCTTACATCCAGTTACACCAAGGGAGCTAAATATATCAATGCTAAATCTTAAAGTGTCATCGCCAACAAAGTAATCCTGAGCATTAATACACATTTTTAATTAATTTTCATCTTAGTAATTAATAAATTATAGTTAAATGCTACTTGTTTAGCTTATTGTTGCTGGTATACAACTTTAATCAATGGCTTTGACATCTGCTAGAAGGTCAACATAATTTGAAATTCCCTATATAAGTTAATATTAAAAAAATTACTCGATAAGATCCAAGAATTCTGATGGTGTACACTAATAATTTATGAAAGTAATTAAATATTACACTCCCTCATGGGCATCGTTGCTTGATTAAAAATTCAAAGTAAACATTGCAGAATAAGCTAGCGTTAAAAAGGGAGGAGTTCCAAAATTATTAATTTAATTTTTAAATATAATCCTAAGTCTGCCATTACATTATCAAAGTATTTTAATGAGCCTGATAAGTAACCCGAACAATGAGCGGGAGTAGTTGACCATGGCGAGAATGATACGGTTCGTGTTGCATTAATATAGAATGTTTCTTAAGCATTCATAAAAATTTAAGCTATTTTTGTTTTTTTCATAGGAGTGGGTTGAATGGTGAAAGATATGCACCCAGAAATTATAGTTACTGCAAAACTAACTGAATTATTTCTTGCTTAATCCCTATCATAATTGAATATTTTCAATTAACATATTTATCTTTGAAAAATTGATTTTAAAAAAATTATAAATAAAAAATTTAAAAGACAAAGTCATAATTAATTGTCAACATTATTTTGAAATTTATATATTATTATTATAATTGAGTATTGCTTACACAGAATATGTGTATAACCTAGAATCAACCCCAGTAACTAGATTTTCATTGGAAGTACTTATTGTAATAGTTAGAACTTTAGATGCGGAAACATATGTTGGTGTCATTATAGAAGTTAACTGGCCATCACTTCTCCTCACTTCAAACCCTGGATCAGGGCAATTATCATTCAATTAGACTGTAGCACTGATTTAAATAGTAAAGTTACAATATAATAATAATGATTATCGCAGTTGCTCCATCACCCAATGTGTAAACTAAGTTACCTGGATCAGTGTAAATAATGTTTGGATCACAGTCTCTATATATTGTCAGATAGAATCTATATAATTAAACAAAATTATTTCTTAAAAGAAAGTGGTGGCTTAGGATGTAGAAGGAATTGAAGGAACTTATCCTTTTAAAGAAATTGTGAAATTTCCATAAATGTCATTAATACTAAAATCAAATTTGATTTGGAAATTGTAATTTTAACTTAAACATGCATTGCTAATGGATTAAATAATATTATTTTTTACTATTATATTTTTATTACTTCTCTTTACATAGTTTTAGCGTAATATATTTAATTTGATTAGTAAAAATATAGAACTCTGCTATCTGATTTAAAAATATAATTGTTATTAGAGTTAATAATAAGATTTTAATAATTTGATATTAAATCTATTATATATTATATTATATTCTTAATAATTATAATTATTTCTCAAAATCTATTAGTTATACGAATATTAGTAGCTTAAATCATAAGAGTAGGTGGATCAGTAAGTACGCCGACACTTATTAAGGTGGCTGCATCTCCTTATCCATTTACAATGAATAAAATTATTTATTTTGATTAAAATGTCTGATGATACAGAATAATCCAGGATGCAAGGATTCAATGAGGTAGTAAACAAACCAAATGGTATAACTAAGGGGTCCGCATCATTAACTTTATAAACAAAAGAGTTGTGATTTAAAGGAATAGGGGTGATTGAAGTTTCACTGCAGTCTAGATAAATAAAATTAAATTAATAGCATTAATTATATATAGATGTTTTATTGTGAAATGAATGCTTAATTCTGAATTTAAGTAATAGTTCAAAGTGCCTGTGACTACTATGTAATACGTATTGATATTTAAATTTGTAATTGGTTCTATGTATAAAAATGTTCTATTGCTATCGATGTAACTTATAACTGATGGATTCATATTATTTATCATTAATTTATAAATCTTATGGCAAGTTTGGCTAATCTATAATTATATTTTATTATCAATTTAATCTATCCCATTTGAATCAACTTGTTTAACTGAATACTGGAAATTATTACAATTTGAATCGCTACTTGTCCAAACTGGCATTTAATAGGATAACTAGTTAGTTAAGGAATCCACATAATAATTAATATCACCCGTTATAATTGGTTTTGTAATTACTGGTGACTAGCAAATTATTAAAAATATATATGAATAAGAAATAATATACAGGTTTATTTACTTATTGGCAATTAAAATCATTATTAATAAATAGAGTTGTGTAGATATAACAAATTATAACAAAATGATATAATGAGAAAATATATAAATACAAATAATATTTATAAAAGTTTCAGAATAAATTACTATCAAAAATAAAATTTATTTTTATTTGGAACATATTATCAAAATAATTCAATAAATTTCATAGTTTTTTCAATAATATTCTAAATTAATTGTGAATTTTATCTTTTATTTTATTATATGCAATTAAATTTAAATAAATATTTTAATTTCTAAAATCAGATTTACTCTATACATAAACTAATTTTTAATTTTATTAATGCAAGATACTAAAGTGATGGTAAAAATCTTGGTTACTGTAATGTTTGGATAATCAGCTACACTTATCAAAGCATTTACAATCAATGGAGATGTTGCTCCTTAATCTATATATTATATTTATTGTTAATCTCTAAAGTCTGCTTATATTTTGCGATTAGTATCAACATATAGATCTGTCAAGGATATCGTATTACCATTATTGCTATTTGTGAATACATTGGTAAAAGTACAATCAATAAAATTAAATAATTATTTAAATTTCAATCATCCACAATTGAAGGAAATGTAAACAAAGAAGTTAAACCACTTCCAATCACGTAGGATATTTTGAATTATTATTTTTAAGGACTTGTCAGGAATAGTGAAAGATGGAAATACAAAATCAAAGCAAGTTTAAATAATGATACTAACTGTGTAAGATTTAGTAATTGATTAAATTTAGGCTATTCCCTCAACCGTCAAGTTATGAGTAAAATTTTTAACAAAAATGAATAAATTATTTTTATTTACACTTTAAGTATACCTTAATATGCTAAGTTTGTTGTTTAGATGATATAGTAAAACATGTTTATTTTTAATTATAAACTTATCAGCTTAAGCATAGGACTGTCTAAATTCTATGAAAAACATAACTTGAGTTGGAAAACTAATGCAAAAATAAGAAAATAAAATTAATCATATATTTAGCTAATTACTTATATTCATTTAATATTGTACTAAACTCCATCGATATAGAATCTATGTGTAATGGAATTGCACAAGGAATTATTATTCTTATATTAAATATTTTATCGCATAAATTTAATCTTTATGTTTATTTTTCTTATTATTTTAACAATTATTTAAAAATAAAAAACTTTAATTCTTTTAATTAAATAGTTGTAAACTTGGGCAGATATTCTTCATCTTATTTATTAGCAGAAGTCAACTTATATGTGTGTTGAAATTCAAAATCAATCGCATTCGTGCTATAGAGTAAATCATTGACTGAACATCCTTAGCCAATATTCAACTAAAATTGTGTTTGTTAATACTAGCCACTTATGTAATATCCATAGAGAAATATTTGATATTGCCCCACAACTGAAGTAGCTGCGTCTATTGTCAGCATAAAAGTGTTAAAATCAAAAGACAGCCAAGAAGGCAAAAACCCTTTATTAATTAACAATAATACATTATTTTAATATTGTTCATTGTTAGGAAATACTAAAATTAAGCACAATCTGGGTTAGGCTGAGACTTTGTCCATTAATTAACTTAAAACGAATTTTATGCTTGACCTTAGGTATAGCTTATAAACATTTTAATTTCAATATCTAATTAAATAAAAGAGTTGATAAGTTTAGCTAAAGTCTAAACTACGGTAATAGTAGCTTGATGTTAACAGCTGTGAATATAGACCGGAACTATAATTTCCAAGTAATTTGTAGGAAAGCCAGTCACAGTAGCTCTAACAAGTAATTCAAAATGTTAGTTATTAAGACTTGGGTCTGTAGGACGTACAGTGAGTTAATTAGTTCCTTAAAAATAAGCATAGGGAAGCACACTTTGACCAGAAGTTTAATTTGATACAGTATAAACAAAGGTGCATCGATAATCAGTACCAAACTATATCCATTCTTAACCATCATAATTCATCATTGCATATATTCCAAACACTTAATGCTTACCAATAATGGCTGATTAACAAGAGGTAATATTTAGCTAAATTTGATAGGATTTTTCATGATATACAGTATTTCCTGTTCTTGTTGTCAAAGTCAAATTTATTTATTATAAACTTTGATATGTTTTAAATTAATTTTATAAGTTTATCATTAATTATATTAACATGTATAAACAGCTAAAATCCTATATCATTTATATAATTCAGTAAAAATATTAAGAATAATTTAATTTTTGTATTTTTTAAGAATTTATTTGATATTTTAGTTAATTATATTTAGCAATATAAAACCAATATTAATTAAATATTGTTAAAACTCAATTAATTTTAACAAGGAATTAAATTAAATAATTGGTAAATGATGTTGCTAAGTTCGTTTAACATTTAGTTAGGACTCTTTAAATTTTTTTAAATGACTACAATATAATTTTTAATTACATTACATTATAACAACTTATAAATTTAAATTTAAATATAAAATGATTTTTTTCAAACTAAATTGTTTATTTGTAATAGGATGCTCCATCATAATTAGTAGATGCTGTCGCAATTGTTATTCTTAATGATTAACCTTAGGGAGTGATCTGCTATATATATGGCATTGTTTGAAGTAGTGTACCATTTGAAAACTTAACTGTGTGTGTTACACTTCCGCATGCTTAATTTGTAACGTAATAGCTAGGCGGGTCATAGTCTTGATTGGAACCTGATTGCACAAAATATTCCATTTTATAGAGACTTGAACTAGTAATAAGAAGATCATAGAGTTCACATTTTAAGATGAATAGATTGAATTGGACTGTGTAGGGAGTTTGACCATTTACTAGAGCCATTGAAAGAGTTAAAATAAATATACAAAATATTCAGTTACTGATAGCTAACCTACATTGGATATGGTCGGATTCATAGTTAAAACTTAACAAAAATAAGAAGACTTAAATAAATAAAATAATTTTAAATATTATAAATTTCCAATCTCATTATATTATATATTTACACTATTAATTTTCTTATAAAAAACAATTTTTATATTTTTTTTGAAATAGATTTGTTATTTTTATTATCGAATAAATGGGACCATAGCATTTTATATCTTATGTTAAAAATAAAACAGCAAGTATTATTATATTTATAAATTTTATTGTTAATAAGAAAATGATACTTTTTATTTGTAAATATACACTAACTCTTGTGAAAGGATTGAAACTCAAATAACTAGGGAGAGCACTTCCATTCGTCAATTTCAAAGTAAATTTAATTAAAAATGATTAATAATATTTAATATATTGTTTTCAGTTTATATGCTACGTAATCGC
Organism: Oxytricha trifallax; assembly: GCA_000711775.1. NCBI lineage: Eukaryota > Ciliophora > Spirotrichea > Sporadotrichida > Oxytrichidae > Oxytricha > Oxytricha trifallax. Next base: position 47,325 of record ARYC01019248.1, on the reverse strand, counting down.
ATCCAGCAGGCCCATATGACTGCATAGCATTAAAAGTATAAATGTTTGGGACATCACCGACCACATAACTTATTTAGTTATTAGGGGTATTGAATTAAACTTATATGTAGTTATTGCCACATGATACGTTAGAATAAACTCTCAAGATAAATTGGGCTTCTTTGTATTTAAACCATACATCTCTGCAAATATATAAAAAAAGAATATATTAATTTTGTTTTATAAGTGAATGAACGATTTCTTATAAAGATTAAAATATCATAAATCTTAATTTGCCTTTTAAGAAATTAAATATTGTATTTGAAATATAATGATAACAATTTATATGAATTTGGGATAAATAAATTTATGATAATAAAAAGGAACTTTAACTAATTTAATAATCAAATTTTATGTAAATAAATTACATATAAAATAAATAAATTAAATAGACTTGCTTTGTTTATTTAGAATTAATATTTGTTTATAAAAAATTAATCAAAAATAATTAGAGATTTTGATTAAGTTGAGTCACTTTATAGTTCAGCCCTTACTGTAACTTTGAACTGTTATCCATTAAAAAATAAAAATTAATTCAATTATATATTTTAATTGTATGCAGGATCTGAACAGATGACTACATGTATACTTAGTTAGTTATTTTTAAAATTATATTTTATATATTGAGTTTCAAACAAAAAGATAGTCTTAGACATAGATATTTTTATAAATATTATTTAAAATTTGCATTAAGAATAAGTTATGGTTGATTATTCTACAAATATTGCAAAATAATATTTTAAATTCATTTGTCTAAATTATTTGTTTCTTATTAAAAAACTTGACTACAAGATCATTGCCATCAATAACAACGAATGAAGAAAAGTCAGGGCTTGATGTTACGGAGTATGTAAATAAGCATCCTGGCGTCATTGATTACCAATTAGACAAATCGTACATTGTCTCCGAACCTGGATTTGTTGTTATAACTAAAGTATAGTCTGGAATAGTAACTGTTGGAATATCTATTAATATATTAATTAAATATCACTCAAACTACATGATGGGAGAAGTCATTTGTAGATATAAATATTAAAGGTATATTAATTATAATTTAACTTCAGTCTTTATGGTTTATTGTTGAAATTGTCTAATAAAGTTCCTGTAATATATCAAAATTAAAAATAATTATTTCATTAAGTAATCTAATGTTATCTTTGTATTATATTTGTTTTATAATTATTAAGTTCTGTTATAACATCTAGTTAATTATTTTTTGTTAATTGAATGTGCTCTTGGTTGTCTTTATATTTCTAAATTGAAATGATTTAAAAATTTCAAAATCAATTTAAAAATTATGATTGTTTTTTAAGTTGAATATTTTTATTCATTTTTCAAATCAAATTAAAATCAATTATTGGCATTAATTTGAATTAAGTTAGAGTGCAATTTAATCTAAAAATATTTAATTAATTTTGACAACTAAATACAGAGTGAAATTGTTTAAAAATTAATACAATTTAAAACTATTTAAATACTAATCTCCACTTTATGAATATTGTATCCCTGTTCCTTAACATAATAATATTTTAATATAAAAAGGCTTTTTAATTAATTAAAATAAAAATAACTAATAAATTAATCCTAGAAATTCTTGTAATATATATCATTTAAGAAAATGTATTTAATAATAAATTAATTTGCATTTAAATTGATAACAAGAATTAAATTTAATCATAACATTAGAATAAACAGTTTCATAATTATGATTAAAATCTTATTTTTAGTATTTAATTTGAATTACTTAACATTTTGAAGCTTTCCACGCCATCAATCTATTTTTAAAAATCGAAAAATATTATATATATATCTACATAAAACTTATTCAAAAAGAAATGATTTACAAAAGGATAAAGATTGAATAAAGGATACGTGATCTAAAACGGATCCTAAAAATAAACATTTATTGCATATTTTAATATAATATTAATAAAATCCTATATATTGATAGCTATTAAAACTTATCAAATAGCCTTTTTTGATTTATCTATCAATAATATATGCTTAATTGATATATTTATAATATGTAATGATTTTAGTTTATGCTACTCCTGCCAAAGTTGATATTTTGTTTTAATGTAAGTAAAAATGATAAAATTAAATAAAAATAAATCAAGATTACTTCCTAGTATAATAAGTACTGAATGGAGAAGACTTTAGTGATTCAGGATTTTCTCCGCCTCCCTGTTTAGATGTACTTGTATTTGGCTTTGTGATACTTGAATTTTTGCTTGCATCTCTAAGTTTAAACTGCATCGCTTTTTCACTATTCCTAAGTGGATTGTTGCCAGCAGTTGACTCCAAATCATCTTCATTTTCCTCTTCAATTTTAGAAAGAGCACTTATCACTCTCTGCTCATTATTTGAAGGTCTAGTAGCATCTGTTTTGTGATCGTCAACTTGCTCTTAATAAGCACCCCTGCCGTTTTAATGAAAAAGTTTGTAGAACATGAAAATCACTAGTGCAATACCACCAACTATTGTTGCCATCATCAATATTAAAAGTCCAGTTTAAAGCAAGAAATACAGCTTGGAATTGTCCTTGTTGTTTCTCTAGATCGTCACACTCTTCAATCTCTGTCCTTCGTCATCATTGGATTTACTATTTTGCTGAGAACTCTTTCTTTTTCTTTCCATTTCACTCAGGTACTAAAGTGCTTGCTTGTCTTTGTCTAGTTGCTCTTGTGATTTAGCACTACCATGCACGTGGAATTTCTGATGGGAGAGTGAGTTGGGATCATCAAATTACTCTTTCTTAGCTTTTTATTGTTAAGCTTAACTGTTGCTATTTTATTAAGGTAATTTTACATTGACAGATTAACCCAAAAATATGTCTTTATTTTTTCAGCTGAAAATATTTTAATTGTATTTATAATTGTATTTGAATTATTGAAATTTATAGAGGAAAACAAATAATAGGATTTGATCGTTGAGAGCAAGACAGTTCTTATATTTATTTTTAGATTGTTATGTTCAAATATAATTAGCAAATATAAGATTTAATTTAAAGCTACCAAGATAAATTTATTTTTTATCAATAAATTTATTTTTGGTTCTTATCAAGCTGGTTTATGTGAAATATCTTAAAGCTTATTTATAATAAATTTAGCTTTACTTCGTTAATTTTATTAAATATTGGGGTCAAATTGAGGTATCTCATGTTCAGAAAAAGTATTTGGATTAGCCTTTTACTTAGTTGATTGGTTTTACTTGTCATTATTTGCACTACTTTTATTATCGATTTAATTGCTATTTTCTGATTAATCTGCTGCTGCCTCTCTTGCAAGCTCAGCCTATTCATCAATATCTCTCTAATGATCATTTTGGTTCTTAATCTTATCAGGTAGGTTTTCGTATGTCTTCCCTCTCTGATCACTTAGACTTTATAAGCATCCCCAGATTAATAAAGCTACAATCACAAATAATAAATAATTTATTGTAAATGGTATTTGTATATATTTTTGTGGAATGAGTTAAAATTTATTCATTTTATGTTGACTATAATAATAAAAGTTAATAATATATATTTCATTTGTATTTAAATCGCGTGGTAAATAATACTATAATTAATTAAATGAGTTTGAGAACATAAGATAGCTCACTATCCTAACAAAATTTAGTTAGGCAGACTGATGACTTCTAGGACATATCTGAGTAAGTTAAATTCCTTTGATCTTTAATGAATAATAGTGTGTCAACTGCGATATAATTAATATAAATATTTAGTATTGAATTTTTAACTTCAATTATATCTGGCAATTTCATGTCAAATTAAAAGTTCAGTGAAGAAGAGAAGCAAGCAATAATTAAGCACATTGATGAATTAAAAATTTCAGAGAAAAGAGACAATGCCTTGATCGAGCTAAGTCGCCAGAGAGAGCACTTCACTGAATTAGCGCCATTCATTTGGCACTCTGTTGGAACTATAGCTGCATTGCTTTAAGAGATTATAGCTGTTTACCCTCAACTTTCTCCACCAAATCTCGATACTAAAACATCCAACAAAGCTTGTAACGTGTTAGCATTACTCTAATGCGTGGCTTCTCACAAAGAGACTAAGTAGTTGTTTTTACGGGCACATATACCACTTTTCTTATACCCTTTTCTCAACACTGTAAGTAAAGGGAGACCTTTTGAGTATTTGAGATTGACTTCTCTTGGAGTAATTGGAGCGCTTGTGAAAATGGATGATCCAGAGGTAATCAGTTTCTTACTTCAAACTGAGATTATTCCACTATGTTTGAGAATCATGGAGAGAGGTACCGAGTTATCTTAAACTGTAGCAACTTTCATAATTCAAAAGATTCTCTTTGATGATTAAGGCTTAAATTATCTCTGTTAAACAGCAGAGAGATTTTTCGCTGTAAGCACAGTTCTAAACAATATGGTTAACTCTTAAATTGAAAAACCATCCTAGAGACTATTAAAGCATATCGTGAGATGCTACAACAGACTATCTGAAAACATAAAAGCTAGAGTAGCTTTAAGAGAAAACATGCCAATTATCCTAAAAGAGAGCAAGATTTACGATAGTCTGGATGAGTCTACTAGAAAATGTTTGAAAAATTTGAGCGATTAATTGTCAATGAATGAGAAAGTTGAAAACTCCTCTTTCCAACAGGAAATGACTCCTTAATCAACTATTGACTAGAGGCAATTGTAAATGACTTTCAGTAATTATGAAATGTTTAAGCAGCAACCTACACCCACAGCAGAGCAGCAATAGCAATCAATTCCACCTATTATCTTCCCTCAACAGCTTGCCAGTTTGCAAAATGCCTAAGTGTAAATTATCAGCAGACCTTAGAGCAGTGCAAGTATTCAGATGCAACCTTAAGCCACACCATTTTAAAGAATGAACATGGTTTCTCCCCCACCTTTCCAGTAGAACATCAATATCTAACAAGTTCAACAAGACTTTTTATGTTTGTTTTTAAGCCAAGATTATCCAGCCAATTCCTCAAAACTAAACTTAACAGTAGTTCCAAGCCTTTGCCATGTAACAACAGCAACAGCAGTACAGAGTGCAAGGTATGAACCAAAATATGAACTTTATCCCTTAGATGCAATCACCTCACTAGCCACACTTACAAATGTAAAACTAAAACCCTTAATATCAACAATCATAATTCTATCAGCAATATGTTAAATATTATAATATATATTTTAATGGAAACCAAAGTAACATGATGTATAATGTTAACAGATAAGTATAATAGTAAATGCCTAATATGCAAGGCATGAACCCTCAAAATAATAAATAATGACATTCATTAGAATATCTCTCCTCGATTTATTAATCTGCAAAATTGATAAGTTGTATTAAACAAACGCTTATTATTGCTAAAGAATATATCATTTTATACCTAATAATTCATTATTCCTTTTAGACATGAATTTTTAGATATATCTGGATAATGACGTAATAGAAATAATTTATTGATATTTTCTAATAGATTTTTCAAAACAAAATTTGATTAAAAATGTCTTAACTTAAGCGGTTCATTTTTATCGAAATTGAAATAAAATTATACTAGCAACAATGACAATTAGTAAAATTGAAAGTAAATTAAAAAATTACTCATATTTAATTAAATAAATTTGAACGACTTATATAAAATATTTACGAATAATATGATATGATATAAACTTAAATTTGAAGAAACTAAGAATATATAATGAGAAATAAATCATATTATTTTAATTAAAGTAAAATTTATTCAATCTCTAATACTTACCAATTTATTAATTAAAAGGAATAGTGTTGTTAATAATCAAATAAAAAATTTAAATTATTTTCTTTATTGATTAATTATTTTTTATTTAGAGGTAATACAAAATAGTTTTTTATTCTTTACATTATATTGAATATAACTAATCCTAATCCAGTTTTATTTTTAAACTTAACATGATAATAAGTCAATCTAAATTTTATTTGTGCCAAGTATTGAAATAATGTAGGAATATTTTTTAAGTTAACCTGGCTTCTTATAACTTATTATTTATGATTTATAAAGAAAAAAGATATGACATTTTCAATAGAAAATATTAAAGAAGTAAACTTCATAATAATTCAAGTTATTCATCGGTCTAGTATTTAATATATTTTTTAGGTTAATGTAATTTTATAAATAATACTATCAAACAAAAACATTTAAAAGATTTCCCTATTTAATAATAAAATTGTAATGAAATATGATAAGAAATATAATATATGATATCCACATTTTAATTAAAAATCTGCTTCTATTGAATTATAGTTTATTATATAAATACAAAATAATTAGATGAATTACTGATATAATTAATCTATAAATAAATATGGAAAAAATTAAATAGATTAAATAGGTACAATTATTTTTTTTGCTTAAATATATTATTGTTAGAATTTCTAAATTAAAGTGTTATGATGAGTGTTTATCTGAGAATTATTAATATGAATAATTACTACTGTAAAATATGTTAGATAACAATATAACTCAATTAAGTCAATAACAGTATTGCTATCGCATAACTATTTTGAGCATTATGTATTTTTAAAATTAAATTATACTATGCAATACAGCTCAGAGAGAAGGTTAACTTATCTTGAGAGATAAAATTAACCGTAGATCCGATTAAATCCTCAAATCTCTAAACCTCTAAATTAGTAACATACCGCTCAACATATAAACAAAAAAGTAAAAGCAAATCAAGACGAGGATATCCATGATTAGATTAAAGATAATCTGGCAACTCTTAGAATTAACAAAAACAGTATAAACAACCATAATAAATACACCTCACATACAAACACAACCTCTGCAATTAGTAAAAATTGATGTAATTTCCAGAAATAAATGAATAATCAATAATTTATTCACACTATTTTAATCTTAATTTTTTTAAAATATATTAAAACAGCCTCTATCTCGAAATTTTATCGATTTCGAGATACGTGCCAATAAATTATAATTAAATTAATCAATGATCAAAAGAGTCAATGAAATGAAATTTAGTTTTTAAATTATGAAAGTTCATTTATTAATTATTTTACAAATAAACTATCAATCAACAAATAAAATAAATTAAATTAAAAATTTTTAAATATTAAGGCTTTATCAATTAAATATGTTTATTTAATCAGTAATTATTATTAGTATAATAGATGAACTTTCATAATTTAAAAACTAAATTTCATTTCATTGACTCTTTTGATCATTGATTAATTTAATTATAATTTATTGGCACGTATCTCGAAATCGATAAAATTTCGAGATAGAGGCTGTTTTAATATATTTTTAAAAAATTAAGATTAAAATAGTGTGAATAAATTATTGATTATTCATTTATTTCTGGAAATTACATCAATTTTTACTCAATGAGTAGATGCACCAATTTTATAAATTTCATATTAAATTTTAAATAAAAGTAAAGTGTCATCATTACTTAGATATTCTAGAGAACCATCTCAAGAATAAAATAATCCAAGAATCTCCTCTCAAGATAAAACCATCATTCCAGTATATAATAATTAGCGGTAATTTTCGAGTAATTTACTCAACTAAATATCCTAGAATAGCGCCTACAAGACTAAAAAACCTCAGATTCTTTTCAATAACTGTCAAGTTTAGAAATTTTCAAGAGAAGTTAATTCATCTCTTGAGATTCAAAATTAACATTTAGAAATCTAATAAAGCTTGCCCTATTAAATAAATGGAATTAATGGAAGCTAATAATATATACTTTTAAACATGATAATTTTAATATTTATAATTGAATTCTGCAATAAGACAATTACACAACCCCTTAGTTTAACATTAAGCAAGAAGATTTTATTAATTAATAAACAATCAGGCAATCAAAACATCTAAATATAATGAAAGATCCTATATTTGCATCAAGATTCTCCCAAGATCATCTCGTTTCTAATAAAAATACTTAAATTTAATTTATTAAAATTTATTTTCATAATTTCTAAGTCATAGAGTAACGGCAATAAGAATATAAACAATTCATACCTAGTTATTAAAGAAAATGAGTTGATCTAAGACGATAATTAAAACATCAAACTACCTATAATTATTAGCCCTTCCTAGAAAATAAAAATGTCTAAATAATTTTTCAACTAAACCAATGAATATAATAAATATGTATTATACTATTTATTTTGAAATTTTATGATAAACTATAAATAAAATTAAGTTTATGTTTAAGAGTAGATGGCTAAGGAGTATGGTATAAATTTAGACAACGGCAAGAATATTAAAAAATCTCAAAGTCATAAAGTTTTAGGGAACTAAACAAATTTACTCGCTAAAACAAAGACTAAATTTCCTATCTTAAATTAAAATGCAGTTAAAGTTGTCGATTAAATACCTGACATTGAATAGATGCTTAAAAGATTATGATCAAATTTAATCAATTATGCATTCATATATAATTTTAAATTAGTAAAGATAGAAGGAAAAGTAATAAGCATATCAGAGATTGTAACAATAAAGAGGAGTAGATCAATCTATGAATTAATCCTTAAATTAGACTTTGAGGAGATCAAACTCAGATTTTTAACAACAAGCTCAGAAATTTATTGGTTTTATGTAATTTATAATTCCTGTCAAGTACATTTACAAACTTAAGACAGTCATATATATCAAGAAATAACATTTAAAACAGTAAAGACACCTTTGTGAATAAAACTTAAGTTAACTAGCAAAACACAACTCTCAACGATTCTATTTATTTAAGTATCAAAAACAAGACTTCAAATAAATCAATCTTATTGAATAAAAATAACGATCATATCCGCAAATCTGTGAGAAAACTATCAATAGATAAAAAGTAATTCGATCAATTATTAATATCTGGAGTTTAATCTACTTAAAATAGCACTCTATTACAACTCTAAAATTAAAACACCTTGCAAGTATCATCTATTAACTTCACAAAAAAGAATGTCAGTCATTAGCATTAGCCATCAATAAATCTCAATAAAAACAACCAATTACAATAATCTCTGCTAATTAATAAAAATAAAAACAATGAGGATACAATGGCCTCATAAAACTGCTTGATTGAGAGAAAGATTATCAAAAAGTCTCTCAAAAATAAGAATGGCTTACAATAGAAGGTATTAACGATCCCATAAATCAAGAGACAAGACTCTCAAATATTTTCCAACTAAACACTATAAGATTATTTATTTAACTCAAACTAAACTATGTAGTGACTCGTTTTACATTCATTTTTAATTATATATCAATGTTAATTCTTTGTAAATCTCAATTTTTTTATAACCTTATTGTATAAATTTGAGCCAAATTTGTAATTATTTTTCGAGATTTAATGAAAAAAGCAGGAACTTTTTAATCACAGCAAAACTAGATTGAAAAATCTACTTTCATTTAATCTTAAAAAGAAACTAAAGTTAGAGTATTTTATGAAATCTACAGTGGCAAAGAGATAAACTTCTAAGAAGCTTTAAAGTATCATCCAGGTCAAGAAATCTTAAACTAAGCAATATAGCCATGGGATTAACTCATCTGAAACTAAGCTTGCAGTGACATTAATCAGAAGCTTGAAACTGCAAATTTAAGTGCAAAAGATCCGTATTAAGGCATATTTCTAGGAGAAATACTAAAAGATATACAACTTAAAGAGCAAAAATTAGAAAAGGATGGGTTAAATATTGATAAATGTGAACTCTTAAATTAGTATCTGCAAACTACACTCAAAGATAAATTGTTAGAAGAGAAGTAAGATAATAACTAAGTATTATTGTATGAAGATCTAATGATACTTTTGCAGGGATACAAAGATGAGAAAGTGTTGACTTATAAATAGTATGATTAACTTGTAGAATTAGTATAGGATATGTTTTAATGAAATAAATTCAATCTAACTTAGTATATTGCATGAATGTTAATTATGAATTTATGTTAATAAATCATTCTGATTCATCTTCATCATCTTCATCATCGTCTTCTTCGTCTTCCTCCATTTCTTCATCTTCAGCTCCTTCAACTTCATCACCTTCAGCTCCTTCTGCTTCTTCATCCTCGTCAAAGAGCATCTTGTTTGCTTCTACATTAGGAGTCTGCATAATCTGCATCATATTCATCAATGAAGCTGTGGAAATCTGGCTACAGAACTGCTTGAAAGCGAAGTTAGCAATTTCTCTCAAGAAGCTTTGCTGCTTAGTAAGTAATGAAATCAAGAAATCAAACAAAACTTGGAGGGCTTCTTCTTGCTCTTCAGACTGCTTGCCATCCTTCTTTGCTCTCTTGTTGCTGCTGTCTTTTCCAGTTGGAATGTTTTCAGTCAATTTAAGTTTCTGGAAGCATACCTTCATTTCCTCAATGTCTTACTGTGTCTCTTCAGCTACTCCTCCTGCTGATCCTGGAATCATAATTAATAAGGCTAGGTTGTGGAAAAGAAGTTCAAATGCAATGAGTTTTTTGAATTATGTCTTGACTTTGAAGCTTTGCTCATCATTCTTCTTTAAAACCTTTTAGAGTTGAGCTCTTTTTGTTGAGATCTCATCCTTAATGAATTTCACTTGCTCTTGATGATAGGTGATAAGAGGGGATTTTATCTTATTTGAAGCTGCTTGCTTTTGAATGCTTGCATTAATCTCTGAAATCCAGAGATCATTATGATTTTTCATTCCTTTTTCTAAGTCACCAAGCTTGATCTTGTGAAGCATTTAAGCAACTCCAAAAAGCTTAAACTATCCTAACTGCTAAATATCTTGGCTCTGTTTATCCCCTGATGTGTCAATATTTAAAATTATTTATTTTATGTATGGAAATAAGTAACCTTAACTAAGACATCAATGAGGGAAGTCACGTGCTCACTAGTGAGTTGAGTTCTGAACATTTGTGGGAAGTTAGCCATTTAATTCAAAGCGAAAGTTTTGATCAAATCTTTTCTCATAGCTTCGTCGCTTGGCTTTTCGTCTTCGTCATCATTGCTATCATTTTCTTTAACTTCTTCTTTCTTGGTTTCATCTTCCTCATTCATTCCACTTGGGTAGTGCTCTTCTATTGGTGAGTTATTAAACAAGCCTAGTAAGAACTTAAAGTATTATGAAACTTAAGCTTCTTCAAATCTGGAAGTTAAAACCTTAAGGAGGTCTAAATTTCTCTTAGTTGAGAATCTCAAGTTACTGTTTGGTCCAAACAATTGCTGTAACAGCTTGAGAGAATACTCTCCTGAGAGGTTTGAGCTTGAAATGAATTAGACTATTGTGTCCTTAAGTGATACAGCAGCTTCGTGAAGTTGATTCTTTTAGCTTGAGACATTTTTCACTAAAATCTTCATGAAGTTTGGCTTTATAAGATTCTCAAGCAACTGTTCTCTGTTTTATTGCTTAGTGTCCCATGATTGAATGTTTTAAAGAACAAGTTAAGTAAATCTGAGGCCAATGTGTAGGAACTTAAACTTAGTCATGCTCTTCATTTGAGCGAATACTTCATCATTGAATAAAAATTCAACGATTACTGAGTTAATGAGTTGTTGCATAAGCTTTGCCTTGTCAGCTGTTTTAGATTCTGATGAAATTTCATTAAGGAGGAGAGGTAATGAAGAATGAAGTCTTGGATAGAGATAAGTTTGTCTCTATACCAAATAGCAAACTTGCTTAAGATTTTTTTTATCAGCTAAGATCTTGTAAAAATAAACAAAAAGGAAAAAAGTAATTGAAGACTTCAGAGTATTCCCCTTTTGACATACCATCAGCTTATCCTGCTTGGTAAGCTTCCTTTAATCTCAAAAAGAGGCCAAGCTTATTGGAATCGGATAAGACAGTTGACTTGAAGTCAACACCACCTTTCTAAGCTCCTTCCTCGCTTTTCTTTAAATTAAAGTTTATTTATTATTTCTTGATAACAAGTTGCTCCATAATAATCTCAATTGTGGAGAGGTAAATTTGCTTTTACTCTTTGATTTGATGCAAAATCTTTGTGAAAATTGCTGAAATAGATTCCTAAATGAAATCATTTTGTTGGTATAGCTCAGTTAAACAGCCAACAATGACTTTTAAGATCTTGTGATTCACTTGAATTCCTTATCCGAAGACCTTAGCTTCAACACATGCTGAAATGCACATCATACGACCAATTTAAATATAATTTTTTGATCGAATAAATCTATAATTGAGTTGTTATTTGTCTCTGCTGACTTCATGCCGCTTGCAACTTTAGTTTCATTGAACATATGCTTGAGATACTTATCGAAATCAATCTGGTTTTTGAATTTATTAAGAACCATGACTGAGGCTAAGAAGAAGCCTTGCTTGACAGCATGATTATCTGAGTTAAGACCTCTAACTAATCTCTTAAGAGTATAGTTTAAGTCTGCTGAGACCTTCTCTCCGAGATCACCTGTTAAATATTTCTTCTTGAGTGATTGCTCTGCCTTCTCTGCTTCTTTGGTTTATGACGAGGAATCAGTGGAAGCCTTTCTCCCTCCTACTTAGCCAATAGCTACAAGTGTGGAAACAATCTTTGAAGAAGCTGCCTTGATTTGATCAACAGTTGAGGGTGGGGCTAGCTAGTTGAAGTAGCCTAAAAAGTCTTTATCGTCCATAGGTAATATCAAAGTTATTTAATAAATAATGATTAAACCTTACTATCCTTTTATTTTACACTTTAATTCGTATTTAATATACAATAGTAGTATGGCGTGAATAATATAATGTTTACATTCCAATCAATTAAATATAAAATGAAAAATATACATTTATCTACAAAGGATATCACTCTTGAGCTCCAGTTGCACTCATTGAACTATTAACCCCTTAGAGATTCAAATGCCACTGTTGAGTGGGCTAGAGGTATGATGAATTTATTGGTAAGTTAATCATAATTATAGGAACAAAGAAAGTACCAACTAAAGAGTTAAAACTAACAATCTCATAGACCAATTATCCAATTAATGAAAGATTTTAGATTTAAACTTCTCTCACCTTTGACAAATCTCAACTTAAGTACGAACCAAAGCATGTAAGTACATCCATCCTTCATATTACTTTGTTGATCTATAAAAATAAACTTTATATCATAAATCATCAATATTTCTAATTTTATGCTTTTTAGTCAAAATTAATATTAATGGAAGATAAAGGAACTATCCTGGGAAGTTGTGATCTTGATATTGCCTCTTTCGCAACTCCCGACAACTTATCTATTTAAAAGCAATTGTAGATACCATTGACAGATTAAATTTTATTAATAATAAATATATTAAATAGTTGTTTTTAGAAAAATTATTATAAGATTGTAGAGACTCAAAAGCACACTTAAACGTGTTGATTAAGATGAAACAACTGGATTTTGTGAATAAATCAGAGGAATCTAGTGAGTATAGAGAGCTTTAGTAGTCTTATGAACAGCAACTTCTTGAACTTAACTAAGAAACTGATGCACTTAAGTAAGTTTCTATTTTATGAATCTTTTCTAATGTTTAATATTTTACATAGGCAATAACTCCAGCAAGTGAAGGATTAAAAAGACCAGAGTCAATAAACTTCACAGACTAAAATTGATTAAGCCAATCATGCTGTTGCTCTAAAAACTGCTAAAATTTAAGAAATGAAGGAGCAACTCCAGTCTCTAAACGAATCTTTGAATGAGAGACAAAGCCTTATCAAGAATTTAAGTGATAGTCAAGATTAAAGCCAATAATCAAAAGAAGACAAAGCCAAGTTTTAACTCTAACAATAAGCACTTCTTGAGCAAAAATAGGAAAATGTCAACTAGTTGAACAATTAAATTTAAAGTTTGAAGAAAGAATTGGAGCAGCAGAATTTATTAGAGAAAGAACTTCAATAAAAGAAAACCTAAATTATTAATGAAAGAAAGTAGTAAAATTCAAAAAATTTAAGTTACAGAGAGGAAATTAATAGAATGAAGAAAGAAATGGAAGAAATCAAATTAAAAGAGTAAGACAGGTATGACTTTGATGAATTTTTATGATTTTATAAATTATCTTATTTTTTTTAATATCTAAATCTATTATAGTTAATAGAATGATTTGAAAAATAAAAGTGAAATGCATAACAAAAAAGAACTTATAAAGCAAACTAAGATATATTCCTAAAATTTAAAAATTTTACAATATATTATGGCATTGGCTAGTTAACTTTAGGCATAAAATTTATAGATACATTAAAAAAAAGTGCACTACAATATATATTATTTTATAACTATTGAGCTATTTTATGAAGAATAGGGCAAATATATCAGTTTAAACTTTTAATTTTAATATATTCTTTTTACAAAATTTAACTTCCTTATAACATTTAGAAATTTAAAGACATTATTCTTCAATAAATATTTAAAAAATGATTCAAAAAACAATATACTTTTATTTATATATTTTAATTAAAAATATTTAATTAATAAAAATGGAAATGATTTAATCTAATGATTAACTCTGTTATTGAATTAATTAAAAATAGCATGTTTAATGAATTTTGAAATAAATTCTTGCAAATACTTATAGGAATTATTAATTTTGTAAAGTTTTTTTAAAGTAATAATTTAAATAAAAATATCTATATATCAAAATGGAATCACTAGAGTAAACTCAAACAACATCTTTAAGAATAAAATTACAAGACTCTTAAACTCTAGTTTTTGGCAAAAATCTTGTTCTTTTAATTTTCTCATATGCAACTACTCAAACTCAAGCAAAGTAAATTAAAAAATAAAAGTAATAATTATATTTAATTGAGAAGATAGGGAGAATATTTAGAAACATTATCAGATCAGAAGAGGGATAGAATACTATTCGAAATATCTTCAATTTGTCTTTAGTAAATAAGTAATTAGATTTAAGTATGTAATTAATTATAAATTAGATTCTCAAATATTAAATTCATAATTAAATTTGGATAATAATAAACTGAAGTGGATTTTTAAATTCATTGACTATTTTATTCTCTACGAATATTATTATAAATCAAAAATAATAGTTTAATTTTGTATTTTAGGCTGAGTAATTGAAGTCCAAATTATTCAAACTGAAATTTATAATAATTTGTCTTTAAAAGGGATAAATATAGTATTTCAGCTAAATAATTTATATTTATTTTGGGGGGGGGGGCAACACCTGAACCAGTAACTTTTTTTCATATTTATACCCTTCTTAAAACCCTATAAATACATGACTAAGATCAATTATAGGTCAATAAATCTGAATTCATCTCTATAATTTATCCTAGACCACTCCCTCGGGTCGAAAAGATCAACTTTATATATAAATTTATCATAAAAAACTCAGTTTTTAATAGATTTTTTTCAAAATATTTTCTTAATTTTTTCTTGATTTTTGATTAATATAAGTAGAATACAATTCAAATTCTAATGAGGTATGCCTATAAAGGAAGGATAGAATACCAAATTCATAATAAATTATACTATCCTTCCTTTATAGGCATACCTCATTAGAATTTGAATTGTATTTTACTTATATTAATCAAAAATCAAGAAAAAATGAAAAAAAGTATTTTGAAAAAAATCTTTAAAAATCTGAATATTTATATGATAAATTGATATATAAACTTGATCTTTTCGACCCAAGAGAGTAGTCTAGAATAAATTCTAGGTATGTATTCAGATTTAATGGCCCTTAATTGATCTTAGTCATGTATTTACAGGGTTTTAAGAAGGGTAAAAATATGAAAAAAAGTTACTGGTTCAGGTGTTGCCCCCCCTTTATTTTAATAATTAATATTAAATGATACTTTGATGAAAGAATTAAATCAGATTTCAAAACTGAAAACAATCGTAAAATCAATTGACTTTTAAAATTCAAATTGTATGATTCTTAAATTATTTTAAATCATTTTTAGGGATAAAACATGTTAATATTAATGAGGGAAATATTAGATATACAATAGACTTAAATGACTAAAATTAATATATTAATAGTTATTTTAAGAATTAAAATTTTTTGTTAATAAAAATATTAATTAAAAAATAAACATAAAATAATCAAAAACACTTCTAGAAGGTTTTTTTTTTACTATGAATTGATATAAAAAAATTCCCTTAAATTTATAAATCTATGTAATTAACTTTCCTAATATATTGAGTCATTAATCTTTCAATTGAACACAATTAAAATAACATAGAGTGATTCCCTGAAATCTTCTGCTATTTTTTAATAAAATTATAATTTTATAGTATAGATAAATTATGCAAAATACAATGAATTAGGGCAATATTAAAATCTAGAACTTATGAATAAAGGTGTTAATCTTATAGATCCTGATTAAAAAAACAATTAATTCAACTCAAAATATTAAATGGAAACTTTTTAAAAAACATTATTTAATTAAAAATATTATTAAATTATCTTTTTATTTTAACTTATTCTTTTAGACTTGTTCAAGGAAGAAAAGGCATTGGGTATTAAGGAAAGTATTTCAGCATTTAATTCATATATAATTAAATGAAATTTATTTTAAGTTTTGGCATAGACAATAGTCTAGATTAATTAAGGATTACTTAGAAGATTTAAAAGACAATACTAAATAGAGGTCATCTATCAAGTGGGATTTTTTCCCATTCATTAAATATATTAAAATAGAATAAAGTGTAGTTTAATTAGGAATAGAATAAAATTGAATATTCATTACAAATGACAATTTCTTTTTTTTACACACTTGTCTTTATATATATACTAATCTAAATTAGGAATTGCCACTTCTTAGAAGTGAGTTTAGAGAAAATTTTAAACCTTAAATTGTGAAGTTTTACTGCTAAAATAAATAAAATACTATATTAATATGCACACATGACCATACAATTTTAATTAATATGTTAATTTTTATTTAAATGTTAGGCTAAGTGATTGCTCATTCTTTAGGTCCTCATTAAATATTAATGCAGTAAATTGACAAGAAAATGAATAAGAAAATAAGCTACTATCCAGAAGAGGATGATTCATATGTCTTTGATTAAGTTGAAGCATAAAACTAAGAATTTAAGGGAACATATAATTTTAATAAAAGTTACTAAATTAAAAATTAATCATAAATTATTAATTAATTTAGATTTTTTCCTCTAAATTTTTATCAAAGATCCATTCGCTAAGTGTGTTTGTATTAATTAATACTAACTTTAGAACTTTATATAATTAATTTTAGGAAAGAAATAAGGATAGCCAAATTAAAACCCCTTCATCCTAAGCCCAGAAATAGCTAAAACTTTGACAAATCTAAAAAAACTTCAGCTAATTATAATTCCTAATAAACTTATTTTATTTATTAAACAGGAAGATTTAAAGATTAGTAAGTCTTTAGTTTGCTGTTCAAATTTACAAAATTTGAAAAACCTTCAATTGCAAGTATATTAGAACGAATACTGTATGGAAGAAGTGGAAAATACTGCTTAAATACTAAATTTACTTTTAAATGACAAAAAGATTTCAACTTTATAAATTGACTGTTTGGTTATTGACTATAGCTGCTAGAAATTTAAAAATTAGTAAATAAGCATTCCTATTGTTACCAAAGCAATTCAAGACTATCAGTATTTAAGGAAATTAAGAATGAAAAAAATTTTAAATTTTAACTTTTTATTTTATTGAACATTTGGAGCAATTCTAGTCTTAAATTACTTGTGGAATATCTTTAAAATCAAAACTCACTTGAAACTTTAGATATAGGATTTACTAACCAATATATCTAACTTGAAAACAAAAAGAACTTTAACTCAATGAAATATCATCCTAGATGCATAAAACTTAGAAACATATCTTAATAAGAATTCAAAACTAATCTAACATCACTATTTAAGCTACTTTTTATGGGCAATACTACAACGAAAGTCTTAAAATTAAGAAACGTGCTTTTGGGTTAAAAATCATTATCTACTTTGAGTAAAACCAAAATATCTAGATTTATTTTTCAGGGGTTACCATCCCAAGTTATTTTAAAATTATTTACCTTATAGTTTAAAAGATTTTAAAGTTTAAGCCATGTTTAGAAGAAGTATTAGTTTATCTGAGAGTTCCTTCGCCAAACACAAATTCAATGTCCATGATCCTTACAGATTTAGATTTATAAGAAATCTCTCATCAATTCATATGAAATTCTTAGTTTTAGTCAGCAATAGATCAAGAAAACCTTGGATTGAAAGGACAAATGGAATTAATTTATTTGACTTATAGCAGTTGCCATTGTTAAGGGAACTATCATTTGGCTATACAAATGATTCTTTGTATAAGATATTATAATTTTTAAATAAAATTAAGAATAATAATTGTATTAGAGAGGGCTTTTTAAAATCAAGCAAGATATTAACTAGTTTGTTCGATCTATTGTATCATTTTTATGAATAATAAATTAATATTATCATAAAACCTTGAGGTCATTGATTTTTCAGAGGCAAAAGTATTATAAAACTTTATTTTATATTATTATTAATGACCATGAAAAAATATATTTATTGTCAGACTAATCTATAAATATTAAGAAATCTTATTTTCATGAAATATTATTCTCTTTTACAATAAAATTATATACATTAAATGAAAATGTAATTGATCAAATTAAATTATATTATTTTAGTAATATTTCACTTGTTTTCGCTTCCTTCATTCATGTAAACGTTAACTGATAGCATAATCAATACTCGAAACAAATCCAGATTATAATATTTTATTTGTAATATTTATGAATTAATATAAAATAAATCACTAAAGATAGTTAGACTTGATATTTGTACTAAGCCAACTCATTATGAATTAGAGCTTGATAATTAACAATTAAATATATATTACTTAATTTTATTTTTAAAAATAATGAAAATCTCTATAAGGATTTTTTGAGATTAGATTAATATCTAGTCGAAATTGACAAAGTACTTATAATTTATGGGACAGATTTTAATCGCTTAAATTTAGATAAATTTCTCGCATAAGGAATACTTAAGAATCTACTATTGTATAAAAATATAAAATTAATTATAATTTTAATTATTAGCTATAAATTAAAAAAATATATTAAATAAGACTAGTCTTATAATAATCAAGCATAACTATAACTTAACTATAAATTATGATTAATTTTTAGATAATTGATTGATTTAATTTTAAAATATTTAAATTATCTATATAATTTGCTTTACTCATTTACATAAAAATTACTATTATAAATCAATATTTATTTATTTTACTTTCAATAAATCTAAAATTTTTATTGAAATAATCTTGATTAAATAAATTATCTTTAAATAAAAGTCACAAAATTACATTGGATAAAAATTATTATAAATTAATTCGAGATCACATAACATTTATGGAATTTAAATAAAAAGATTTGTTATATTCATGAGATCTAAATATAATTAAAAATATTTAAATTTTTGAATTTTTCTTCTTAAATATTAAATATAATATAAATATTAAAAATAGTTTTTTAAAATATATTAGAGAAAAATTGTATATTTTAAAAATTTAATTAAAATTAAATTGATACATTTTTTTATTTTTTTATAGATGATAAGCACAAATAAAATCCTATTAAAAATGAAAAATGCACTCTATCGAAATAATTAAATAATATTCCTTTTTTAATATGTTTTAAATTGAATAAAATAAATTCTTCAAAGTAAAGAAATAAACCCATATCTTAGAGTAACTTCATTAGATTTACAAATTGTTTTTTTTTTTACTAAATAGAGGTTTTATTAATAAAGCTTTTAAGTTTAAATGCAGTCATCAAAATAAAAAACAGAGTATTATAATTATACTGATAATGAAATAATATTATTTTCATTAATGAAATTTAATCAAATAAATTTTCATCATTGATAGGATTATTAAAATATTTTCTGCATTTAAATTGATTTAACTTGTTGTTCCAAGTTAATTAAAGAATTTGGCTGAATTTTATTTAGATACCATATTATTTAATTATTAAAAATATAATGCTTTTATAAAACAAAAAGGAGCAAAATAATTAACTATGAAATAATAAAAAATATAAAATATAATATATATTAAATTTTGGGTTTTGTTTTAAGTTTAGAGAAAATTATAGATTATAATATACTGAATTAGATTATAAGAAAAAATATACCATTGATGGGTTTAAAAATTATAATAAAATATTATTTACTCAAGTATGTTAAATTTTTTAAATTTATAAAATCAAATAATTGATAGAAACATACATTGATTTGATTGGAAGTAATTAATATAAATCATGGATCATGAGAGTATTATATATATTAAATTAATTAAAAATGGAATCTTTTGCACTGAGCAAAGTTTCTCTAAATATTCTAAATTAAAGTGGAGAAACTATTTCTTTGAGCAAGAATTTACTCCTTCTCATATTTTCATACGTAACCTTTCAAAGAGAGGCTTAATCAATTAAATTATAACATTATATTTTCAATTGAGAAAATATCAAGAGTATTCAGAAATATAGTATAATCAGAGGAAAAAATTAACAAACAATTTAAATAAAATAATATATGTTTATAAGGAAGGAAGATGCATAATTTAATTTAATTTTAAATTGAATATAATTGAAAACACATTCAGGAAAATGTGTAATGGTTTTACTTTTCAACTTCAAAATTATGGATTTTTCAATTATAAAACTCAATAAGGTTAAAATATATCTCACAATAACAATGAAGTACTTAATTAATAAAACTTCATAAATAATTTTTAGAATTCAACTAAAAATATAAATATTAAATTATTTACTCAAAATCAATAGGGATATCCATTATCCTGTTTACAAATTCAAATTTGAACTTGATGATCTTTAATAAAACTATTATAATTTCTTTTAAATAATCTTATTTTACAGTTATTTTATTTTAATGATCAGATAAAATTTATGAATATAAAGTTAAATATAATCATTAAAAGTGAAGAATCTAAATAATTATTTTTATATTTTTATTTAAAAAAACTGATTTTATTTGTATTAAATATATTAAGACTTAGATCATTTGAAGGAGATTGATTCAATAAATTTATTAACCAAGGAATCAAATAACAAATATGACTTGAAAATATAAATATTTTATATATTTATATTAGAAAACTAAATTTAATTATAATGATTCCACTTTATAAGCTATTCTAGCAATAGCCTAATACATATTTGAATTAATTATTTTTACATTTACCACAGATAATTTTTGTGACATTTTAATTGAGAATCTCGATTTACTTCGTGATTATACAAATATCGATTAATTCTAGAATGCTATTTAATTACCTCAAAATGTCATTTCACATAGCATATCTGGATTATATAATAAAATTATTAATAATATTCTCTAAACTTCTCAACTTAATCTAACTTGATTAAAGATAAAAGTTTATATATCTTCCAAAAATACCTATAAAATTAATATAGTTAATATTTTAAATGATAAAAGGGTGAAGGGGAGAAAAATTTGAGAATTTTAAATTACTCAAAAACTACAAAAGCATTTTTCATTTTAATTGAATTTAATTAATTATTAAATTAATAAAGGTAAATTTAAAATTATTTCTTATATTTAAAACTAAATAGTAGAAAAGTATAACAATTTTGATAAATTTAAAATCATTATCTGATTTTATATGATAAAAATATATATAGATTGAATAATTGTTATCAGATAAATCAATCCCATGGCTAATAAAAGACTTTAGTATTCTCAAACTTTTCGTTAGATTAGATCCCGCTATTGTAATTTATTGCAATTCTACTAAATGACTTTCAATTCATAGAAGTTAATGCTAAAAATATCGAATTCAATTAAAGCTAAGATGATACATGCTTTAAATACTTTAACGATGAGAAAACTCTTTCAAGATATAAATCAATACATCTTCAGCTAAACCAATAAAATAATTATGATCAATTATTAAATGAAATAAATTTAATTATTGTAAGAATAAATTTCATTAGGGAAATTAAATTATAAACAAATATAAAAAAAGTGCAAATATTCGCAGTAATGATAGGCAATATGGTACTTGTTCGATATGGAATTTAAATTCAGCTTAACTTTACCATAAGTGGTACCCACCCTATCTCATTCCTGAAGAGAGATAAATTGATATTAATTTTTGGTGATTTGTTTAGTTGATTTTTGTTGCCTTAATTAAATTAAATTTATTTTACTTCAGGAATGAGATAGGGTGGGTACCACTTATGGTAAAGTTAAGCTGAATTTAAATTCCATATCGAACAAGTACCATATAGGCCTATCAACACTGACAATATTTGCACTTATGTTAAATATGTTTATAATTTAATTTCCCAATGAAATTTATTCTTACAATAATGTTTAGGAGATGAGATATTAGGATCTCAGTCTCTTTCTACATGTCAAAATATATTGAAATTTAAAAACTTGAATTCATTATCACTTTTTCTAATCATCAAAGATTTCTTAAAATTATATTATTTTGGTTTATTAGAAGAAAATTTAGCAAGGTCTTTATTATATAATAAGTTTAGAATTAAAATATTAAATATGATATATTATTTGTAAATAGTAAGCTAAGTTATATTATTTAAAAATAAATATCTTAAATTAAAACTTAATTGAATTTTCCAATAGTACTATTACAAGAATTGAGTCAATTGAAGAAACTTACAAGATTATAGATTCAAATAATCAATTATTGATATAATTTAATAATTTGTAAAGATATAATTTGCTGTTTATTAAATATTAAATTTTATTTATTAAATTAAATCATTAAATTTTAACTTAAATATAACTAGGGCAATAAGATTTGATTTAAAATTTTTCAGAAGCTTTTAGTTTAATGCTCGCTAATTCAAACATCAATAATTTAATAAATACTATTTTTTTAAATAAGTTGGAGCTTAATTAAATGACAACATAAGAAAGTTTTCTTCAGATAACTCAAAATTAACAAACAATAAAAACTATTATACCTTCAATATTACTTTTTGAAAATCAATGTCATTTAAAGAATTTTATAATAGTTTATTCCTTCATTTTATTTTGAAATAAATAATTAAATATTTTACAAAAGAAGCTGAAGATATTTATTTTATCAAACAAAGATTCAATTTTACTTGTAAATTACTTGCTACAACAATAATCGTTGCAATGCCTGGATATTGAAATTGGCTTCATATAAGCTTCCTTACCTAATGATATTAATACTAAATAACTTTTGTAATTTTGGTTGTGTCTAATTGATGCCCAATTTTTTCAAAAATTTAAGTCGATAAATGATCAAATTTTGCCTCTTTGTTCAGATCTTATCCTTCTACCCCATAAAAAATATAATTTTTATAGAATTTTTACTTATCAGCTTATGTTTTGATCTTCTTCATGACATCTTAATCATAATACACTACTTTTACAATATTATATAACTTTTACAAAAAGAATCTTTCCCTGTTTCAGATATTTGCTATAATTAAGACTATTTATTATTTTTAATGATATATAAGATCTCATAGAATATAATATATTAAATATGATTATATATATATGTAACATGATTAAGATTTCATGAAAATGTTCAATATAGAAGCTGATAGGTACAAATTCAATAAATATTGTAGCAATACATTTGAATTTGGAAAATTAATTTAAATTTGAAATTAAATTATTATAATTATTGGCAGTTAAAGTTGTCCAATATAAACGATCTTGGATTTATTCGATAGAGAATTCAAAATTAGATGGACTTTATTTTTGGCGGTACTATTTTATCGCATCCCTGGAGCGAGATAACTTGACTTTAATGTGAGGGTATAATTTAATGAATTAAGATGCGTTTAATTAAAGTCAAGTTATCTCGCTCCAGGGATGCGATAAAATAGTACCGCCAAAAATAAAGTCCAGCTAATTTTGAATTCTCTATCGAATAAGCCCAAGGTCGTTAAAATTGGACAACTTTAACTGCCAATAATTATAATAATTTAATTTCAAATTTAAATTAATTTTCCAAATTCAAATGTATTTCTAAATATTGATATTTTTTTAGGGTAAGGACTAGATCTGAAAAAATAGGTAAAATTGATCATTCATTGACTTAGGATTTTGATGTTTTAGAAAAAAAATTTTGAAACCATTATAAAAGAAATGTGTATTTATCGAATTGGAAGAGAAAAGTATTTAGAATTAAACGAATAATTATAAATATGCTGACTGCAAAGTTCTGATAATTTCTTCTCTTAAGAGATTAGGGATGAAGAGGAAGAGATCTCATGTAAAGAATGAAATTCTAAAATAGGAGATCGAGTTCAAGCTTCGATAGATTGACACAGAGAATCTTATTAGTGTCTAAAGGGATAATAGTAAATTGAGATCAAGAAAAAGAGACCCAGCAGGAATCACTAGCAAGAATGTAATTTTGATAGAATCGAGCGATTAGCTTTAGCAGCTTATAGTATTTCTGAGGCATTCGTGCATGATCTTCAGTGAGATTTTGGAATATGAGTGATGTTTGATGTGGAAGCACAAAATGATACGAACTTTGAAGGACCTCTGAAAGATTTGGAGTTTTGGTTGGTATTAAGCACTCTCGAACATGATCACAATGGGTAACCAACACTACACCCTGATTTAAATTCATGCATTACGATCTTAAAAATACCGATTAATAAACCACAGCCTACTCAAGGTACATTCAGGTTGCTTTAA
Source organism: Oxytricha trifallax (assembly GCA_000711775.1). Taxonomy (NCBI): domain Eukaryota; phylum Ciliophora; class Spirotrichea; order Sporadotrichida; family Oxytrichidae; genus Oxytricha; species Oxytricha trifallax. Next base: position 22,645 of record ARYC01019248.1, on the reverse strand, counting down.
GTAACTTAGCGTTCAATGGGCTCAAGAAAAGTATCAAAACTAAAACCACAACTTCCCTATTCCCCCTATATTTATTTACATTTAGTTTTATATCAATCATATTTGGCTAAGAGACTTATTTTTATTCTAAATTCAATAAGTTTATACAAGTCCCCCCCCCCTCTAATTTCCTAGAGTTATTAAGTTTAGAAACCATTATATGAATATGAATATATTAGAATTTTTATTAGACTTTAGATTAAACAATTTTCAGTTAACATATAAATAATGAAAAATTGTCGTAAAATACAAAAATAATTCCATCAAAGAGAGAGAGAAACAAAAACATTATTTACTGCAATTAAATTGAGTAAATTTATAATTTAAATTAAATTCATGGACTACTCTTTTTAAAATTAAATCTTAATAATATTAATAATAGAAGCCAATTTAAGTCTTCCAATCTAATAAGAAATAAAAAAAATCAATTATAATTGGAACTTAAATTTTTAATAATTTTTTTAATGATTTATATTTTACCAATATAGATCCCAATAAAGAAAAAATAGTAAAATTATTAAAAATAATACATTCGATTTTGAAAATTAAATTAAATTTAAATTAATTTATTTTAATTTACCTTCAGTCATAATTTGGAAAATGTTTCCGAACCTATCTATACATTATAATCTTATCAAAATTATACTCTTTCTGCATAGCATATTATAGATGAGACGTTAGTTGTTATTGTTTAATTGAATTTATCTTTTCATTTAAGAGTGAAAAACCCCTTTTGATGTTTATGGAGTAAGCTTAAAATTATAATATCTCGCTTACAGGGATCATTCAGGAATATTGTCAATTGCAAAGTACAACTAAGTATGTGAGATGACCGTAAAATTGATTTATTTTTGAATTCTCAGTTTTATTTTAGATATGATAACTGCCATGATTTTAATATTATATAAATTTATTTTTATTTATTTCTTAAATCGAATATATTAATACAATAATACTTTTTTGAACTTTCTGCTAAGAGGAAATTAGTAAACGCAAACTTTGAAATTAAGAAATATTCACTTGGGTCACAGAGTTATGTAAAGATTACAAAAGACTAAAATTATAGATTTCAGACTAGCAGGAAATATGACATGTATAGTTCAGTTGCTAAGATTATAAAAATATATTGACTAAATGTTAATAAATTATTTTTTTTTCCCTCAAGCTTGATTTAAAGTTACTTTAAGCTTTATTAATATATGAGAGGTGTGAAAAGTTGATGCTACAAGTTTAATATATAGCCAAAAAATAATTACCTCATCTTAAACGAAAATTTGCTGTTCCAACATAGAATTATGTTTTTTTCTTAAAACTTATGTAATTATAATTATATTTTTTCCAATCAAGCATTAAATGAATTTAAATTAAATATTTCAATGATATTTATAAAAATGTATGTATAATCAATACAAAATGATTTTTATATAATATTAAGCGAGTATAATTAAAATGTGGAGACTGTTAAAATAAAATAAAAAAAAAGAGATCAAATAAAATTATGATCATCTCAATACACAATAGTTAATATCAAACAGCCACTAATTTGAATAAAGTTGAGTAGATCTTTATTTAAATTTAATTAACTAATCAACTAACTAAAAATGAAATTTTTGTTTTTTTCAGCTTTTTTAATTTTTTTCTATTTTTTTGTTCATCGATCAAGTAGATTCTGTAGCTGATCTTCAGTTTTTTCATAATTTTCATAGGTAACCTTATGGTATTTTCATCTTCAGGATATCCTCCTCAAAAATTATAGTGGAGCCCAACATCAACAAAAACAGTAGTAATAGCAATAATAATTTCAAAATCAATATTTAATATGAGTCTGGAATTTTTTCTAGATAATTTCAAAATTTTAAATCACTGATTTTTTCTTAGATTCTATCAACATTATCTTCTAAAACAAGATGTTTTAGAAAAAAATCCAGACTCATATTAAATATTGATTTTGAAATTATTATTGCTATTACTACTGTTTTTGTTGATGTTGGGCTCCACTATAATTTTTGAGGAGGATATCCTGAAGATGAAAATACCATAAGGATACCTATGAAAATTATGAAAAAACTGAAGATCAGCTACAGAATCAAAACCCCAAAACCCCTTAATGAGTTTTATAAGTGCTTTGATTTGTAGGGAATTTGTTAGGGGTTGGGGTTATTAATAGGTTTTAATGTGAAATTTATAGTAAATGTATTTAATTTAATCACTCAAAATGCACTTTTCGATCATGTGGGAGAGGTCTGAAGTTTATCTTACTTAACCACAACTCTATCTGCTCTATTGATATGTCTGATCTTGAGTTTGGTTTTATTATTATTGATTCTGCCATATGTTTTATTGATTGAGATACTTTGGTTTTGTCTATAAACTACTTGATTCTTTACTTAGCATCTTTCTCGCACCTTGTAGAGTAGTAATCGTTGCGAGGCATATCGCACTCTATTATTATTGCTGCTAAAGCCCACACATCCCACTAAAAGTCACCATCTCTCCAGTCTTCTCTTTCTGGATAATAGCCTTGAGTTCCCATTACAGTTCCAAGCCTTGAGACTTCCACTCTTTAGGCTCTGTTGAAATCGATTATTGCTACTCTTACTGGAGAAAAGTTTATCATAATATTTTCTGGCTTTAAATCTCTGTGAACAAACCCTAACTTGTGAAGCTCTTTAATGCCTTGTATGGTCTGAGTTGCTATTTATCCAAGTTACTTATGATTCCTTTGATCTGTTATGAAATCTCTTAGAGTCATTTCATAGAGTGGGAGTCTGAAAGCAACATGATCCTTGGCAAGGAGAACAGCATCTAGCTTGATTAAGTAACTACACTCTTTAAACTTTGCTTGAGTGAGTACTTGATACTCATTTGTAAACTCCATCTAATATTTATCATCACTTAAGAGATAGTTGAAGGGATACACCTTGTATGCGTATTGATGATCATTGATAACTTTCTTATCAAAGGAGTCCTCTAGAATAAGATAACTTTAAAGAGAAGTATCTAAATCTATCTACGCAAGAACTGGTATTTTCTTGTATTGAATTTTGATCATGATTTTTGTGATTTCAGAGGTTAGTTGGTTACGTGCCTTCTTTACGTACTCTAACTCACTAGCTTATTCAGGCACTACCGCTTTAGAATATTCCCTCGATTTTCTTTTGTTGAGAAGCTTCAACTCAACTTCATGCTTTTCAATTTCTATGTCTTTTTTGTGAGCTTTTAAAAGATGTTTCTTCAAGTCTCTTGTATGAGAGTACTACTTATGGCACTCAAAGCAATCATACTTCCCATCGATTTTGTCGTGCTTTAAGTATACAGTAGGCTTGGCTTCTCTATGCTCCTTCATATGTCTATACCAGCTTGATTTATGAGCGAAATCTCTCTCACACAGCTCACAAAAGTATACTTCTATTTCTTCAGTTTGTACAGGAATATCATTAATAGCTTTCTCCTCCTCTCTGTCTCCCACACACTTATTTGCCATTTATTTTCTATTATTAATTTCTATTTTAATAACAGAGACCTCAAGTGATAGCTCTGGTAGTTCTTTAAGAGAGTTCATCTCACAGCTATCACACTTTTTATTGCTGCCAAAGGTTAGTCTCATTTAGTTTGATGGAAGTGCTGTTGTTTTTCTTAAAATGTTAGCGCTCATATTTAAATTTGAATTTAAAATTATAAAACTGCCTCTATAACTGAGAGCTTATATGATAGCTTTGCAAGCCTACAAGTTTCAAGGGAAGTTCTTAGAGTATTAGAGAAGAAATATAAGTGTTAAGAGACAATCCAGCTCTAAATATGGGGGAGGAAGTAACCATTTTTACTATCAATAATAAGTTGATTACAGCACGTACCGATTTAGGAGGTGCACCTAATTAAGTACGTACTGCTTTAGGAGGTATTTTGTGATTTTATGATTAAAATTAGGGTGCTCCTAATTAAGTACTAGCATTAATTAATGCTCCTAATTAAGTACTAGCATTTTAGGAGCTGCTCCTAATTAAGTACGTACCAATTTAAATTTAAAAATATGGAACTATAACAGTAGAAATTGATATCAATCTCTCAAGTTTGAAACCAGTTCTCAAAACTTTCTCCATATCCTTCTTAGAGGTTGACCTCCTATAGGATGCCCATATTTAATAGTAAGTTTTACAGAGGTAAATAATTGAAATCAATAAACTTAAATTTGAATATCATTTCTTAGATCTGTAAACAAGATGGAGTCAATGAATGATGCAATGAAAAGAGTGCAAGCACAAGAATTAATTCAAAGATTTAGAAGCAAGGAGGATTTGCACCGCTACCTGGTGCAGCAAGGTAATGAACTCATAGTGGCTAATCTTTATTATGTAGTTGGTTTGTTCCTGCCAACGATTGAAGGTACTAAAATTTCATTTTTAAGAGCCATACTCTGCGAAGAGAAGAAAGCATTAAAAACTTAAGATGTAAAGTTTGCAGAGATTCCAAACTATCCTGAAATCTCTGTGACTAATTTATATGATGATGCAATGAATGACCCAGAGGTTTCGTTGTACTTGCCTACTAAGAAGCAGTTGTCAAATAAACTTCCTTAAAGAAACTATTTCTTTGGCATTCTTGCAACAATTAAAGGTGATTACTTGAAAGAAATTATTCAAGAATCTCATAAGAAGAGGTACAGCATCTCTTCAGAAGATAAGGACAAGCAAGGGATCAAGATTAGTGAGAGCTGGCTATCAGATCTGCAGAAGCACCCTTATATTTCTAGTAAGATTTGTGGCTTAACTCTTTAGAAAAATCTGGTACTGGCATCTTTTTGATGAAGGAATAGAGCAAGCTTCACAGAGAGCGAAAGTCGCAGACGAAGTATGAAGTTAGCAAGAGACTTTATTCAAATATTTAGCCTCCAGAGTCAATGAACATAGATGCTGTAGCTGGCTGCAAGAGAAGAAACTTTGGAGGAGGGAAGCAAGAAGTAGAAGAAAAGAAAGGGAAGCCAGCTCCCTCTAAAGATTTTTAAATGTGACTTATATATTCATTAACTTAACTACAAAACTTATTTATATACATTCACTCTCCCTTCTTTAGCACACTTTTTTGCCAATAATTATCTACTCTCTTCGCTGAGCTTTTTATAAAGTCTACTGTATCGATAGGTAGGTCATGCATCAGGTGGTATAGCAGCAGTTTCTTGTAATGGCCTTTTAGTATACCCCAGTAGAATTCAATTCCATTAAACTGTGGACTGTAAGGTACGTTGAACACTGGCGTTATTCTAAGTTGTTCATTACTCTTCCTTGTATCTTTTGTCTTATGAACTGAAAGATTATCAACAAACAGTATAATCTCTTATTCAGGGTACTTCTTCTCAGCTGCTCTAAGAACTTAATATACTGCTCTGTCTTAATAGAGCGAGGATGAATAACTCAAGTTTCTAAACCAGCATCCTCGCTAATACCTCCAAGAATTGCCATTGTTTATACCTTGACTTTCTAGTCATATACTTCTATATTACTATGCCTCTTATACCAAGACTTCTGATGAAAGTGTTGAAGGTAAACACAGCCTCGTCAGCATGAATAAACTTAATATTATTCTATTAGGCTCTCTGCATTTAATTATAAATATAATTTAAGTTGTTGTTGTAAAATGGCAGAGTGAAATCAATTAATCTCTTGATACGATTTACACCTTTATAAGAGATACAGTTTCGTTTATAAATGTTTGCAACAGATTATGCAGAGATCTTCAACTCAGGGAACTGGCGGTGAAACATAATAGCTCATTAGTCGAGAGAGAAGTGAGCCCAATACTTCAAAGTTTTTTCATTAATAAGATAGTCAATATGCTTCTAAAGAAACTTTGACTTCCTCTTAGGCTAAGAATTCAGCTATTATTGCTTTAATTACACAGCTTTCAAGCAGTGAGAGCGAACAGTTGATGGACTACGCTTTAAGAGCATTCCAATAGACTTATATTTCAGTACTGGTTTGACTTATTCACTATACATATCACAACCATAACGCAGCTTAAACACTAAATCTATATACTCTTCATCATAAATAGACCCCAAAAGCTTGTAATTTTAGTCTCGCATTTAATTAATAACCCCAACCCCTAACAAATTCCCTACAAATCAAAGCACTTATAAACCTCATTAAGGGGTTTTGGGGTTTTGAATGCTGCACCTTGGCTACGATACACTTACTGATAAAAAGATAAAAGATATCCCAATTGAGGTAGTGCAAGAAGAGGGATTCCTTTTTATTTGGGTCACTAACGGTAAGCCCGAAGTAGCTCTAGACTTCTTCAAAAAACACAAGTATCGGTGGATTGAAACAATTATGTGGGTGAAAACAGATAAAAAAGGCAATATCTACAAAGGACCAGGGCGATACTTGCAGTATAGCCTGGAGTTATGCCTGGTAGGAGTCAAGGGAAAGTATGAGAGCAACAAACAATTTATCAAATTCAGGAAGAGTATAAACGTAATAGTTACCCCTATGAGACAGTCATCCCAAAAGCCTAATGAGCTGTACTAAATCGTGGAGAGACTCGTTCCCGGAGGTCCTTACCTAGAGGTCTTTGGAAAATCTCATAATTTTCGGGAGAACTAGACGACGCTTGGTAATGAGTTATGGCAAGTTTAGTATATAGTATTAGTAAATAATAGTTTTAAATATTAAAAGTTAAAATAAATTTACTAATTATAATTATACGCCAATAATAATTAATTTTTAATTTAATTGTTCATTTCCCCAATCTTCGTGTTTTAATTGATCTATGGGGCTTTATAAGTAACATTTAAAATTCTTTAGAGTGAGCTGGCTTCTCTTTCTTTTCTTCCTCATATTACTTTCCTCCTCATAAGTTTCTTCTCTTACTGCCAGCTCCAGCATCTATGTTCATTGACTCTAGAGGCTAAATATTTGAATAAAGTCTCTTGCTAACTTCATACTTTGTCTGCGACTTTCGCTCTCTGTGAAGCTTGCTCTATTCCTTCATCAAGAAGATGCCAGAACCAGATTTTTCATGAGAGTTAAGCTTGAAATCTTACTTGAAATATATGGGTGCTTCTGCAGCTCTGATAACCAGCTCTCACTTATCTTGATACCTTGTTTGTCCTTAACTTCTGAAGAGATGCTGTACCTTTTTTTAATAATATTTTTGAATAATTTCTTTAAAGTAATCACCTTCCTTTAATTGTTGAAAGTATGCCAAAGAAATAGTTTTTTTTCAGGTAATTTATTTGACAACTGCTTCTTAGTAGTCAGGTACTGCCAAACCTCTGGGTTATTCATAGCATCATCATATAAGTTAGTCAGTGAAATCTCTGCAAACTTTATATCTTAAGTTTACAATGCTTTCTTCTCTTCGCAGAGTATCGCTCTTAGAAATGAAATTTTAGTACCTTCCATCGTTGGCAGAAACAAACCAACTACATAATCAAGATTAGTTAATATGAGTTCATTACCTTGATGCACCAGGTAGCGATGGAAATCCTCCTTGCTTCTAAATCTTTAAATCAATTCTAGTGCTTGCACTCTTTTCATTGCATCATTCATTGACTCAATCTTGTTTACAGATATAAGAAATGATATTCAAATTTAATTTTATTGATTTAAATTATAAACCTCTGTAAAACTTACTATTAAATATGGGCATCCTATAGGAGGTCATCCTCTATGAAATATATGGAGAAAGATTTGAGAACTGGTTTCAAACTTTAGAGATTGATATCAATTTCTACTGTTATATTTCCATATTTTTAAATTTAAAATGCTAGTACTTAATTAGGAGCACCCTAAATTTAATCATAAATCACAAATACCTCCTAAAGTAGTACGTACTTAATTAGGTGCAACTCCTAAATCGGTACGTACTATAATCATCTTATTATTGAAAGTAAAAATTGTTATTCTCTCTCTCACCCATTTTTAGAGCTATATCGTTTCCTAATACTTATTTTTCTTCCCTAAAACTTTAAGATTTCCCTTATAACATTTAGGCTTGCAAAGCTCTCATATAAGCTCTGATTTATAGAGGCAGCTTTATAATCTAAAATTAAAATTTAAATTGAGCTGAGCGATAAAATTTTGAGAAGAACAATTGTACTCTCATCAAACTAAATGAGACTTACCTTAGGCAGCAATGAAAAGTGTGATAGGTGTTAGATGATTTCTCAAAAGGAAATACCAGAGCTTTTGCTTGATGTCTCTGTTGTTATAATAGAAATTAATAATATAAAATAAATGGCAAAAAAGTGTGTAGGAGATAGAGAGGAGGAGAAAGTTAGAAATGAAATTTCAACGTAAGCAGAGGAGGTTGAAGTATCTTTTTGTGAGAATTGTGTTAAAGACTTCTCTTATAAATCTAGCTGGAACAGGCATATGAAGGTCCATAAGGAAGCTAAGTCTAGTGTATACTTAAAGCATGACAAAGTTGATTGAAAGTATGATTGCTTTAAGCGCCATAAGCAGTACTCTCATACAAGAGAAAAAAGAAACATCTATTAAAAGCCCACTAGAAAGAAATAGAAGTTGAAGATTAAGACACTCAACTGAAGTTGCTCAACAACAAAAAAAGCAAGGGAGCCTCTTTAAGTTGCTGAGCTTTAAAAAGCAAGCGAACCAGAGTATGTGAGGATTGCACGCAACCTCTTAGCATCAGTGGTCACTAAAATCATGATTAAAATATAATACAAGAAAATTTCAATACTTGCATAGATTTATTTAGATACTTCTCTTTTAAGTAAGATAATAATAGAGGACTCCCATGACAAAATGTTGTTAAGAATCATCAGTATGTTTACAAGGTATATCCTTTGAACTAAAGCGAATTAAGCTATTTAAGAGCAAACATACAAAATTAATCAACAATTTGAATAGATGCATAATATAGATAATGCACGATCAAGTCTTAATTTCTTCGATTTTTAGAGATCTTGCACATCACAGTCCTAGAGATATTGCATTTACTTCTTAGAGATCGGTGCTAATTGGAACTATTATCTTTCAAGCATCATAAGTAGCTGATCAAATCGTTCTTAACTTGCAATCTCTGCCACATCTCCTTTTAAGTCAGCGATCTCAGTAATCGCTAAGCAGGCCAAAATTTTCTTCTTTTATTTTTTAATATGTTGATGATTTTTATTAAATTAAGTAGATTATACTATTTAAGTTTTAATGTTTCTAGAATAGTTATTAATTTAATCGTTTTAATCTATAGAGAAATCATATTAAAGATGTCTGATTTAACCTTTAATAAAAAAATTGTAATTTAAGCTCAACCTACTTAATTTAATAAAAATCAACAAACTAATTAAAAATTAAAAGAAGAAAATTGAATTTAGGCCTGCTGCATAGAGATTACTGAGATCGCTGACTTAAAAGGAGATGTGGTTGAGATTGCAAGTTAAGAACGATTTGATCAGCTACTTATGATGCTTGAAAGATTAGACTTTCAATTAGCACCGATCTCTAAGAAGTATAGACAATATCTCTAGGACTGTGATGTGCAATATCTATACTATACATCTTTTCAAATTTTTGATTAATTTTGAATGTTTGCTCTTAAATAGCTTAATTCGCTTTTATATAGATATAGTTTAAACAATCATTCATAAATATTTTAATATTTTAGATTATTTTGTATATATTAAGTCAAAGATCTTATATTATTTCTGAATGTACTACGTTTATTACAAGAATATTTAACTCATTTTAAGAAGAAAAAAAAACATATACTTTTATTTAGGTATAATTCGACATTTGTTTAATCTCATAAATGGTCCAATTTGTTTTCAACAACTTGTAATTTATAATCACGATCAGAAAATCTTGATAAGAAAATTTCCAAAGCTTCTATATTTTCCAGCTTACATAAGTGTTGAATACTGTCTAGGATATAGCGAGGAAGATACTGGAGCGACAGGTTAGTTTTTAAAACTTAAGGTCCTTCCTTATCATACAGAATACATGAACGAGATCAAAAAGGAATGCCTCAAAGAGGCTATGATTGCACTCGATTGGGCATATTTGGAGGAGAAACATGCCTGTTTGGTACTGTCTTGGCAAAACTTTCAGACAATTGTCAAGAAAGAATTTGCATTAAAGGCAGCAAATACATCCAAAAGATCCCAAGATGAAGGAGGGAGGCTTTTAGAATCAGAGAAGAAAACCCCTCGTTCACGACTCAGCAGAACTTAACTGTACTCATTCATAGCTCCTACCACATCCCTCTGAAGTTCATGCTTAGATTCAATACCGCTCTGACAAAATTTACCGTAGATTCGATGATCAATGAAGCTAACAAGTTCACACCAATGGATGGAGAAGTCTAGGATCTAAGACTTGGACTGTAAGAGGATGGAACACCTTGGAAATTTGAGTAAGAGAACATTGAAATTGTGAAGTGAAGTATAATTACTAAATAGTTTAAAACAAGTGATATTGATTTAATTTTATTGTTAATCCATTCTTGTAAATAATAGATTTAGGGTTCTATCAATTTTCAATTTTCCTTATTATTAATAATTCCATAAACATTTATGACTTATTTTAATTACATTTTATTATTTAGTTACTAGGAATATGACAATTGCTTCTATTTAAATCATATATATTTTATATTAAAAGCGTAAATAAAAGTTTATCCTTATTGTTGTTTAAATCAAATTAATTGCTCATTATTTTAATGTGTAATAAAGAGTAAGTTATTTCAATAGATCTACTTTATATTTGAATTATATATAGAGAAGATTTTATTGATAAATATGATGTTTTGTCAGGTTTTAAATAAGGTTGAATATCGAATGACGACTAACATTTCCATAATTCACTCAAACATCAAATAGTTCATAGACAGCATTAAATTACACAAATAATTCTTCACATATTTTGATGGTAAATTATAGTGATTTAATTATGAATAGAATGAACAAAATAGTAATCAAATAAATAATTATATTTCAATCTTATAATTACAATTTGAATATTGTGTAAGACCAGAATCTTCTATCTTATTTGTTCCAATTAATCTAATTAATATTTAAATTTAACCAAATTCCTTCTATACTATGTTATCAAGTGTATATACTATTGTTATTCATAATATCAATATTAAATGCGATAAATATCTTTCTAAAATATTTAATTGCCTTAGATTTATTTACTCATATCCCTCTTCATTTAATAACAAAGCGCATCTAATCTATAATTGCATCAAGTAAGTTGTCTTCCTTGAGTACTTACTTTACTGCAAGAAAGTTTGCCAGACCTCTAAATGCATTGTTCGCTCCTCCAAGTTAGTAAAATTATGAAAATAATTATTAAAGAATGCAGAAGCAATACCGACATATTTAAATTAAATATTATTATTAATAGTAGAAAATTTTCAGTATATTTTCAAAATAAATGGAATATATCCAGCAACTTAACTCAATAAAATTCAAGAGATGACAAGATGATGATTGCTAGGAAACATCTCAGGAGTTGTTAAGAGTAACTTATTAGTTGAATTAATTTCTTAATGTATAACTGTCTCAGTGTAGAAGTAACGAGTACTGCCCTCAATGATGATGTTGCTATTACTAGTGATATCCATTTTATATTATTGCTTCACAATCAATTGTTATTATTTGTTTAAATATATCATAATACTGTATCTTTAGTGTTAAATTAAATTACCTTTCTATACTTTTGAACGCTGGCAGCGAGTGTGACAACGATTCTATTACTTGAGTTGTCATCAGTTTTCAAGTTCATAATAATATTACTCATGGAGATATAACAAATTAAAATTTTTGGAATCATTGTGTAAATAGCAGCTAATCCTTTAATAATATAAATTATATAATTAATTAAATTAAATAATATGGAAGTGAGTATGTCAAGAAAATGGCAACAGAATGACTTGCATTTACGACCACCATCTTTCCTAACTTAACTATCTCCTCAATTAATATTTCAAGCATTAATATTTCGTTGCTTAAATTAAATGTAAATACTACTAGATTGGATAGCCTCTTACAGATCTTTTCACCAAACTAAAAATGGTTTGGTTTATCTCACTTGGATTAGCAATATTGCATTTCATCTTACCAATAGTGGCAATGATTACTCTAGATAATTATGCGTTGACTTAAATTTTATAAGACTAAACAAATAAATTAATAAATAAATAAATATAATTAGTTGTATATTAAAATGTAACTATGCGTGAATTTGGATATTATGAAAGCTATATACAATAGATTTAGTTTCCAAGTTTGATAAACAAAGCTTTTAAATAATTTTTATTGTGGAATATTCTTTAAATCTGTTAAACTCTATCTAAATAAACTTATAAATATACATATGTTTATAAGAAAAATAAAACTATTGTAAATTTGTTTAGTGAGACACTATAATAGTAAATTTTATTGTTAGCTTATTATTAAAGCATTTACTTTTTTTAATATTTATTCTTCTAATTTAGTTGGCTTTACTTAACTGTGTAAGTTGTATTATGTAAATTATTACAATAAATCAACATATAAACAGTATTAAAATCAAGCAATATTTCAGTTAAAAGCAATTCAAAAGTAGAAGGTTGATTGGGAAGAAGCAGAAGCATTACAATACATCAAGAAATTTAACACATCAACTGCAACTTATTACAATGAATATCAGCATGTAATTGAAGAGAAGTGAGTCTAGTGCTAGGAGTATTCATTGATTAAAAGATCTCAGAAGAATTATGTTATAAAAAGTAGAAGGTATATATTGAGTTTTTACAGATTATTCACTTAAATATGTAAGTAATAAATATAAAATAGAATGCAGTCTAAACTCGTATTCGCTTGGAAAATAAATCAACTTCAAGCAATTAAAAGGAGTACTTTGGAACAATAAGGGTAGCATGTTCGACGTGAAATCAGAAGTCACATGTTTAATTTGACTATATAATATTAATACAGTGGACCAAATCATTGAAATTGCAGCTACTAGTATAAATAATAATATAGATATAATAGCATTTGATTTTACAATAAAGACTAAATAATATTTCTACTTTACATTCGAGTAGGGAGATATGTAAAATAAAAATGAGAAACTAATTATTTAAATAAGTCACTGCCACTAATTAGAAAAACTTTGAGATTAAATTAAATCCCTGTTGTTAATTTCTTTATATTTATATTAACATTATGTGATAATTTGTTATTAACACTAACTGTAATTAATTAATGAAGAATCAGTTATAATTTAATTTTATTAATCTCTCTAATTCAATTCTTTTCTCTGCAGTGTTCCAAGTTTTTGCAGTAGTTGCGCTGAAAGATATCTTCATTGTATCTTCAGGGTATCTTCAGGATATCTTCTTCAACATTGATATAAGAATAGGACCAACAAAACGTTATTATTGATGTCATAATTTCTCTTTACTCTAATTTATTTATTAATGGATCCTTTTAAAGTTGAATATTCCATTGAAGATTCTCATAATAATACTTAATGTTAGAAGACTTAACAAAGCTTTAAAATTATTCGGGTGTAGTTTAGGAAATTCACTTACTGAGATTAAGAAGTCCTTTCATCGATTATTTGCAAATTTCCAATAGAAATATTTCTTTAAGGCATCAGCACATAATTTTTTATTTTTCAAAGAATATTGGATCATCTAGTATATTTTAGTTTCAGTATAAATAAATTAATTGCAAGCCTGAAACACCGCGAAATAATTTGTAAACCGTTTAAAAGAAAAGAATATTTCTGAGTTTTGTAAGAGGATTGATGAATCTCTGAATTAATTTGAATCACTAATTGATCTATCATTAGCAAAAATAAGAATGTATAGTGAGTTTTAATTATCTGGATCAGGACCATAACTCTCATTGACGCAATTGATCTTGCTGTTAGTTATATTGATAAATTACGAAGAATGTGCTTCTCTAACATACACTCCACTTTTTTCAAGCAAATACCATCAATTTGGGGATTTTTAATTGCGATATTTTTTGTGAAGTTTAAAAAACATAAAGGCTGATGAGTTCTCGATTGTAAATTTGTTGGCTTAATATTTGCTTTTGAAACATCAAGATTTATATCTTTACCATTATACAAATTAGTCTACTTGCCTCATCTATTGAAATATTCTGTCAAATTATATCACCCTTCATTGTTATGATATGTGGTAAGTAAGGAGAGTCATATTACTCGGAAACATCAGCATAAACTAAACCTCCCTGCTAACCCGTATAAATATTTTCTACTGAAATGTTCGTAAAGTTTGTTGAAGTTTTTGTTTCAAATAGCTAATAGAGCCAAAATAGGCATTGATCATTTTGTACTAATTTTGTGTGATATTTATTATTGATATTTCTGAAACTAAAATTCCTCCATTTAAGCGCTTATATTAGTATAATTGGATTCACTTTCGTAAAAACTTTGTTATTGAAAAAGTAGAAGGATCTTTGCTTCTTGAAACAAGGCAATTATTATATCAATTTTGATGTGAATTAATGTGGAAGTTACTCTACTTAAAAATATGTATCTAATTTTCCTATATTCTGATTGATTTTATAAATTTCGATTCTCAACTAAATTTGTTTGATAACTTTCTTAACACTTAATGGTATTGTTAATAAAAGTAAAATTAATATTAGAAGCCTCACTGTTTATTAATTAACCATTGTGTTGCTTGAATGTTATTAATTAAAAATTCTGAAAGAGAAATGTCTATATTAAACTACGATGCTAAAGGGGATTACTTTATTGATTTCATGCCTCCATTAGCACCTTACAAATTATTTAAAGTTACTTCTCCAAACTAAATATCTCCCGTAATGGAATTAAGAGCTGAGAAATACCATTTTATTCTCAGTAAGAATTCATATCTTTGATTATGCATTAGTTTATTATTGATATTGACAATTTAGCTGAGTAAATATGAAGTATACTGTCATTATAAAGTTAAATAAGCGATATACCTTCCACAGATTCAACATATTTAAAAGGTGATAGAATTCAAAAGACTATTATTTTCTTTTGTAAAATAGATAAATATTCGAGTTAGAGAAATCATGTTATAATATGCATCTTCTGATTAGAAATAATTTATTGAGATCTCCTGTCCTTATCACAAAAAAGTAAGAAACTGTAGTACTTATTATTTTTAATGATATACTCTATGATTACAAATGAAATAAGTTAGAGTTTTATACTTAGATTTAATCAATAATGATTTTTCTAGTTATTATACTTATTTTAGCCTGATAACTAATGACTCTACTAACCAAAAAGGAAGATGCCTCAATTCCAATATAGTTAAGCTGGTTATAAAGCTTCATAAACTATAACCGTGAAATAAAAACATTTGGAATTTCTATATTTCTAGAGCAAATTTGAAACAATGGCCGTGAGCGATTACAGATAAAATTTGTGATAGTTATATCTTTAAGTACAGAATTTTAAACAAGACTTTTTGATTGATATTTTTCATTTATTCAGAAATTAGAATCAGTTTTATTATCTTTGTGTTTATATATATAATATGAAAAAAATGACTAAATTTTATTTTCGTATCCGCATAATTGTTTTAAAGATATATTTATTTAGATAACTCTGACAATAATATGCATTAAATGAGTTTTTAAGTTTAATTAATTCATCTTATTCAATAAAGGTTATATTACTCAAATCATGACACCATTGGTATCGAGAAAGGGAAGAAATAGCACTAATGATTATATATTATTTGGTTGGTTTAATTCCCAGTATTAATTTCTATACTGCATTAAATAATAATAATATTACTCAAATCAATCATTTAAAGTACAAATTAAACTTTATTTTAAGTGAATTGATTGAATCTCTCTGATATTATCTATGAGTTTATATAACTCTGTTTAATTTTCTGAAAGAATTTCAGCTGTGTCTAATATAAATAACTTTAAATAATTGACAAATTTATTAAGGTAAAATTTTTGAATAAAAAAGAGAAATTTAAATTCAAATGAATACACTAAGTAAAGGATTTCAAAGAATATAAGCAGGAATTCATGGCTTAATATTTATAAAACCCAGTATTTATTGAAACTCATTTTCTTGACCAGATTTGTTAGTTAGTTTTAGTTAGAACCTATTTTAATGATTGATCCTGCTTTAAAGTTCTTCTATCGTTTTATATTCACTGAGTAGCCCATCCATTTTCAAAGATAGTCTTTTCCTATTGATTTAATTCAGACTTTAGCTGAACCCTCATTAGTTACATAAGCCAAGAGGCCTCTAATTTCACACCTGTGGTCAATGTTGCAAAGAAAGTTATTAATGGTGTTTACAATTTATATCAACGGCAAGACCATTATTCAGAGTGTGAATGCTTTTTACCATGTCCTTGCCCTTTTTAAGTCTTAATTTCTTAATTAAATTAATTTAGAATTCTTAATTATTTCTAATTGATTTCGGCCCTTCTTAACGACCCTGTATTTATTTATATAAAATGAGTTCTTGCATAATGGCCAAAGGAATTTACCAGTTTGCTAGTAATAGAGATGTATGGGATATCTCAGATTGAGACAATGATCATTTTGGTTGAAAAAGTGAAGATTAAGTAGTTTTTGCCTTACTTTGTGATTAATTTGACTTGAAATTAATTAAGAATTAATAAAGAATCAATTAAGTTTAATTATAAATTAAATAATTTTAAATTAAGATAATTAGCCGCCAACTTTAAATTTCCCTCCCTTTTCTAAATGTCAAACATCAAATCTGAAAGAGCATCCCAAGACTCCTTAAAAGAAGTTGAATCCGTCTCACTTAAAGAGATTTAAACTCTTCTCCATTAATCGAACGAACAATCTTAAGTAGACACGCCTGCTTTTTAGATAGGTTCACAAGATGAAAAATTCAACCTACTCTCAAACAATAAAAGAGGACACAAGCCTAAATACGAAGGTGCAGAATATCCAGAGCTAATAGACAAAGCCAAGCTTCTTCTACCCCATACAAACTACAACATTGAACAACTTCTTGACCTTGAAGAATTCAAGAAACTCAGAAATTCCAGTGACTTGCCAAGATTTATAGGTAAGTATGTGTTGAATAAGACTGCAAAAGGACACTGTAAATCAATGAAAGATAAATCGTTGAAAAGCTTTGACTGCACTCAAAAAGTACTTGTCGATTACAGTCAAATGGGCTCATATCCTCATCGATAAAATGCAAGCTAGAACGATGTGTTGGTAATCCAACATCACAGACTCCCTAAGCCAATTATGGAGCGAAGATTCAGTCGGAGATCACTTCTAATTATTTGAGAGAGTATATGCTTCTCAAGCCATAAGAGAGATACTAGTTCATAGAGACAATAAGCCTAAGGAATAGCTAGAGCTTGCTTGAATTTTTGATAAATTTAAAGACAACCTGCTCATCAAACTTCTATGATGGGATGTTTGGATTGATTCACGAATAAATTGTGAATTCTAAGGTAGATCTGTAAATCAAGACTCGACTCTTTGTATAATCCCTATTATTCTACAAAAATGAAATAATCCTAATCGATCAAGAGCTTTTAAAGAATGCAATCATTCTGCTTGCTTAAAGGCCAAATTCAGAGCAGACTCTTGGTCTAGCCAATTACATTTTCATCAATTAAATCGAAGCCTTTGCTACCTTACAAGAAGGGTTGGTCTTATTAGATAGAAAGAACATTGGTATAATCCCTTTGATGGGATGTACTTTCACCTTTTTCAAGATAGACCCTTAGGTCATTAGATTACTACCTAATACTTTGTAATGCCTCAACAAACCTTTTATTCAAATTCTGAAGCAAGACCATGGCCTTAGACTTATCCGTGATATCCCTATCAATGTAGTTGGGGATTTTGTATAATCAGTGCCCTGAGTCAAGCGTAAAGTTGTACAGATCTTGACAAGCTGATTTCACACATTAGCGACATTTTTGTTAAAAAATGGGACTATTTGTACCAATCAGATTTTTCCCTGCTTATAGCTTAGTTTTCGGTAGAGTTAAAAGAACGAAATTGAAGGTGGATAAGTAAGCTCCAGGAAATCCTCGAGGTGAAAGATTAAGTGACATTTATTCAACTCGAAAAAGGCATTTCAAACAGACCGGATGTTGTGTTTGATTTAATAAATGGTAATACAAATTCCTTGAAAGCAATTCTAAAGAAACCTAAGATTGTTGAGGATCTTTCGGGCTAATAGTTTTTTAAAATGATTGGTCAGCTCAAAAAGATAAATAAACAAAACAAAGATGTTTTCTAATACTGCTGTGAACTTTAAGAAAACTAGTTAATTAAATCAGAATCACTGGGAAAGCTTGAGGGTCTATTGGGTTTTAGTTTTTATCACTTCAAAAACTTTGCATTAACTATTCTCGCATGATGCTAAGCCTTATCAATTTTATAACTTTGGTATAGGTAATGGGAAAACTTTACTATGCGCAACTCTTGCCATTCTATTAACAAATGATAATTAAAAAAGCACTATCATAATTGGGAAGAACGATTATTTAGTCTTGAGAGACGAAAAACGCTTTTCAGATGTTATTATAAAGAGTGGCTTAAATATTAACTACAATCAATTTGAGGACAAGCTTGGTGTTTACTATATGACGCAAAAGCATTTTGATAGTCTCACGCAAGATGACAATTTCCTGAGATAGCTAGAGAGCTCAATAGTTATTTTGGATGAGTATGACTGGTTGTTATTCGACGGCTAGCCAGCATATATGTTCGAAACTATCAATCATTTGAAAAGAGCGAGCAAATTAATTGGACTAACTGGATCAATACTCACTTAGAAAGAATAAACGTGGTTGGACTCATCTTTTGGTGTATAAGAGGTCAAATTCCCAACTCTTAATTCATTGAAAGCTGATAAGAAAACCCACCATTAAGATTTGCTTTTTAATTAATAGCAGTCTGAATTCTGCAAATATCTCTATGAGCTATCAATGAAGCAAACGCTAGTCACACCACTTATCATCGTAGCATCTACTTCATATGTGATGATTGAGCATTATTTCAAAAAGTTTAAAGAACTCTAGTTCTTCAGCATGAAAGGCATTAAAGGTTCTAAAGCAGATGCCTACTTGGAGGAGAAGTTCAGCATCCAAAATACTAACAAGCGATACGGGGTCTTTCTTCTATCTGAAATCTAGGGTAGGGGCACTGACTTTCATTCTTCAAGAGAAATAGAAGATAATGGTGGCATTTATTTGATAATCGCCGATATTTTATCTAAGAAATCCACTCAGCAAATTGTAGGCAGGGTTGGCCGTTTAGAGAACAAAGGTCAATGGAGGCACGTACTATGGATGGGAGGATCTTAAGATACGGTTGAAAAGTCTATTCAATTTTAGCAAGAGTTTTGGACAATGAATCGCACATTAGATTCTCAAAGTTGTAAACGTTGTTAAGTTAATCGAGTGGATCACTTCAGACCCACAATTAAATGAACTTGCAAGATAAAGCGATTGTCGATGGAGATTTAAACTAAACCGATCAAGAAAATGAAGTAAGCGCCTTTGATGAGAAGCCATAAGAACCAATTACCAAAGAAACTACCAAGTAGCCCTCCAAAGTCGTTAATCAAGAGTTTGTTAAGCTAGACGATTAAAAGAGTGATGCACAAGAAGCTGTAAATTCAGTCTACCATCAAACCTCAGGGGTGGATGCTAGAGTAAGCATGAAAGCATTAAGGAAGAGTGATGAGGATTAATCAATAGGTCAGAAGCATCTTGAGTCAAAAATATAAAAGTCTCAATCAATCTTTTAGCAAAAGGAAAATTAACCTAAGAATGGCTGCTTGAAGAAGAGAGATGCCAAGTAGAATTCTAAAAATGACAAGGCAAATTGTTCATAGGAGAATGTTGACAAATAAGAAGAATGTGAATTCAAAGTTCCCTTGAAAAGACCAGCAAAAGCATAGAAAGTGAACTTTACTTTGACTGAATCTAAACCATTTCCCTCTACAAATCTTTTGAATAAAAGAATTACTAGATCCAAGAACGTACACATCGTCTGAACAGCTGAACAAGAAGAGTTATAAGTGAAGTTAATTTAAATAGCGTACATTGCATTTAATTAGTTCTTTTAAAAAAATTTAAGTCAAACAAACACACACATTATATCTGTCTTGTGCATGATTTCTAGTAAATTTTATATGTTATTGTCTTAATGGGGTTATTAAAGTGGATTACCATCCTCATTGATGATGCCTGCTTGATGCAGCTGCATGACTAAGTTCTTGTAATCTGCTGGCTCATCCACTTACTCCTGGAGTGTCATTATCTCCTGGCGCACTCTTTTATTTTGTTCTAAGTATTTTTGCTGCTCTAATTCAATAGTGACTCCTCCCCTTTAACTTCTTCAATATCTCTCTATCTTCTCTTTCTCTGTGAGGTTTCCTTAAGAAGAAAAGCTGATCTTCCTCTTTGCTCTAAAGTACGATTAAAACAAAAAAGCTTACAACTAAATTAGAGGGAGTTGTTGGCTTATGCAAATTCTGGTCTCATATTTACAAGAAGATTCTAGCTTTTATTCATTTTATCGAGCCTTTATTGTTTCGCTTGGTGATCCATATCACTGATTCCATTTCTGTCAATGGTCATTAGGACATCACAGATCCATCTCTTGTCGAGATGGATCCAATCGCATTAGTCTGACAAAAACTAGAGCATATCTTGTCAATTCTCTGCAAACTTTAGGAAATCATCAGCGCTAAGTCCTTCGATTTGGGGTACAGCAGTAACGATAACTTCAGTCCTCTTCAAATACTAAAGTTTGTTAAAAATTAGATTCTTACGTTTTTTTATCCGTTTATTATGCTTTTCAAAAAGTAAATATTTGTGCAAGTCAACTTGGGAAGATAAGCATGGCAATCCTGGGCGAGAAAATCGTAAAGCTCTTTCTTAGAGCCTACCTTTTAGCGAATTTGATGAACATTCACTTAGGCAATATTCATATTGTGGTCCATGAGATAATTTGTTGTCTATTATCTTAAGTTTTATTATTTAATTATAAAGTACAAATAAATTTAATCTTATTATTAATTAAATAGGGGAACCTAGGTAAATAGAAGAATATTTCTTTGTGAAACATAATTCTCTATAGAGAAATCCTTTTCCGCTCATCATATAACCTAAAGGAAAGAAATGAAAAAACTAAAATCTGTAACATCAAAGATATCAGATTACTTTCAGCGAAAGCGTGGGCCCACTAACCACCTATGAAAGTCTCTCATCATCAAGCGAAAGCGATTAAGAAATTGTGGATGCCGGTCAAGAGCTTCATTAATACTTCACTTTGACATTGTTAGAGATTGGAGATTTAGGCCCTTAACCCATAAAAGTCTTTCAGTTATGGTAGCAAGATCTGTCTTCATTAGACCATCGAGTCAAAGCCTTGACCTTAGACCATAATGAACAGCAGGTATTTTAAGATCCTAGGAGATAGTCCTCTCGCGATCTAAATAATTCAAATGAATAATAAAGTCTTTCGTCAGATTAAATTTCAGAAAGTGTCCTTAGAGCCTTAATTTTATTTAAGAAGAGAAGGGGCATGAATACTTTGAATGCTACTTAACTTTTGGAGAAATTTCTAAACAGAGATTAGCATCGTGAGGATGTTTGTGTCGAACTTTGAGAGTATTTTGAAAAAGAATTCCACATTTTAAATAAACATGGTTCTTCTTCGGAGGCAAGTAGAAGTTCTATTAATCATTCAAAAAGTACTTAAATTTAACAAATAAATCAGCAAAGTTTAAATTAGAATATTCATCAACTAGCCACTAGCTATGGAGTGCCAATTTCAACACTTACGAAACGTTATAACATGAGCTACATGAAAGTAAAAAAAATCATCAAAGAGTATGACGATTAAATTGAGTATTAGTAAAGTTGTCAAAGAAAATAGTATAGCAAATTTACTTACAATGTTTAATTTTTTGATGAAAGAATTGTGAGTGGAGATAGTTAGCTGAGGTTAATGGTTACAAAGTGAGATAGAGTCTCATTTAGGTATTATAATATCATTGTCTACTTTGAGGAGATATTTGAAGTAAAATAAGAAGCTGAATTATAAAAAAAGGTACTATCTTAGCAATAGGGTGAATATGATGAAGTCAAAGATTGAGAGATAAAAGGCTGCATATTACTTTCTAAAAAATCTTACAGAGGATAAGGTAATAATCAATATTGATGAAAGTTTACTCAGATTCAGCCAAAACCAGACAAAAAGATGGGCAAAGAAGGGTGTGCTTAATCACACTACTTCTTCAATAAGATTGAATGATATAAGCATTATTGCTGGTCTTAGCAGTAATAACAAGGCTTATTTTTCAGTAAATTTAGGTAGAACTCACAGCAAAACAGTTCTCTATTTCATTCTAAACCTCGTGGCTAAACTGTCAAAAGAGAACCCTCAATGGAGAAATAATCATATTTTTATGATTGACAATGCATCTTACCATAGAAGTGGTTACTTACTGAGTAAGCTCAAAGAGCATAGGATTCCTGTTATGTTTCTGGGCCCTTATCACTTTATGTTAGCTCCTATCGAGCGGTTTTTCGCTTAAGTGAAGAGAAAAAATTTATTAATAAGTGTCAAAGAAGCTTT
>ARYC01019247.1:0-14053 GCA_000711775.1 Oxytricha trifallax | reverse complement strand
TGCTTTACTCCTTTACATCAAAGATATGCTCTCTCTAGCCGGAAGATTTCCTCCGTAACTTTGTAAAGATCGATTTCGAGTTTGGCCTTGAAATTTTTTATGGAACAATTCTAGATCCAGCCACTATTCGTGCAGTATTGCCAATTTAGTCTTCTTAAGCTACTATAGAACCCTTACCATCAGATTTGACATCTCTCGAGCTGCTGATGACGCTGTATTCAAATAGTTAAGCAAAAGCAGCAATACTTACCTCGAGGTTCCCAGAATTGCTTGGGGTCTCAGAATTCCAGCCTTCAGGTCATTTTCATCTTGAATTGAAATTTGGTCTTTCAAAAATGGGGTGTTCGGGGTCTTCATTTCATCATACTTTCTGGCCCCATTGATTATAGATGTGTTCGATTCGATGTTAGAGTTGCCAACCAGCATCTCGCCATACTGGATGACATCGTCGGTGACGAGAACCTCGGTCTTACCACTAGCAGGGGCCAGAGAGGAGTCAAATTGTTGGTTTTACTTGTGAAGGGCAGCTGAATTGAAACTCCATTGCTTTGTAGGCATGTAATCGCTCCTGAAGTTGGATTCATCCACTGATATGATCACTGCGTCCTCCAAGAATAGCTGCGGCGAGCAGTCTTGACACCCAAAGTCTCTTCTCGTTGAAGGATGGGTCTCTATACTTCGCATTGGCGTTCTGGGCTTTGCCAAATAGTAAATGGAAACTTTCCTTGAGTACCTTCAATAGCGTAGCAACGCTGGGCACTGTTAAGTTCTTATATTCTTAGTCCTTATCTGCAATTCAAGCAAGTTATGATGCAGGCGCCAGCCAGTGATCTTGTAGATGCCTTGCTGTTCAAGTATAGTAGCAATCGCCTTCAGCAACAGCGGGTGCTCCGCGTATTCTTCCTCCCATTCTTCTGCTTTTGTTTTGGATTCAGCACTCTGTGCTCCACCTCATACTTAAACTTCTCGATTGCTTTGTATACAAATCGTCGATCCACACCCATCTCAAGTGCTATATCCTTGGGTTTCATGCCCTATACCTTGTATTGTTAAACCACTTAGATTTTCTTTAGCGCCAGCTTCGCATCTCGGCGTTTCAGGTAAGGATTCTTAAAGGATCCATTCATTGGTTAATGGTTTGAGTACTCACGATTTGATAAATCGAAAACCCCACCCTGCTCTTTCATGAAGTCTTGCAGGCCTTACCACAGCTCATCGTTCTACTTTATCTGCAGGTTCTTATGCATTACATTAGAGTTTCTCTACCCTGTATACTGTTATGGCTTTCTAATCATACGAAGGTACTGCTCAAGGCCATAAAAAAGCTAGTCATCAGTTGCCAAACTTGAAATATCGACTAACGATGATACTGCTCACTCAACATTGTCCAATGGCAGTCGTATAATTTGTCCACCCAGAATGCCCATCGTTGATGGCGGCACCTACCCATTGTTAAGGAGAGTACCTGAGGTGTAAGTGAGCTTCAATGGCTTAGGAATTGAGGGGAAGTTGGTGCCTAGTACGACCGATGTCCACTTGAGTATAGTCTTCTACTATGGCTTCAGCGCACTCTGCTTGATTTCCTCTAACTCTTGATTGCAGAGAAACCCAAAATTCAGAATCGACTGCGATGAAAAGGAATTGTATGAATGTTCGCTACTAATCGATGATGTACTGAATGAATGTAACATTTCCAATAACTAAGTGCTGTTCCTTGTGAGGGGTTTATATATATTACAGTCTTTTAAAGTTTAATAGTTAATACTAATAACTCAAATCACACTAAAAAATCAAACCAATGAAAATCATTCTGAGATTTTGAACTATGATTTAAGTCCGATCTTTCAGAATTTTATAATTAATTTAATGATTTTCGAAGATTTCCTGCTTCCCACAGGAACTTTTAACTTCTCCAACACCGATTTCGATAAACTCAGGCACATCTCTTCAGCTATGTAAGGGGATCGTGCCATCAGATTGATGCTGCAACATGCCAAAGTGACTGTGGAGTGCAAGAACTCCAAGCAAAACCTGGTCTTCAACTGTTCCTTGTTCGAATTCCTCGCATCAGGAAATCCATTCAACATCGCCTTGCTCATGAAGAAGCTGATCCAGTGCAAAGGAATGAACCCTATCCTGACCGAGTACGTTTGCAAGCCAGCCAGTAACTTTGTCTCATAAATCATGAGTCAGGTTAGCATTAACACTGCCACTCAGTCTACGTTCACTCTCGCCGAGGCAGAATAATTCCGCAATGACATGGATGATTTGATTTAATCTCAAAACATCAACATTCAGATCCAGAAAGGTTCAATTCAAAGCCAGACCAACTATACCATCAGTGGTAGTTCATTTTAAGTTGATTACCCTATGCCCGTAGACTACCAAGAGAAGAAGTTCACCAAGCCTACGACCAACTAAAATGTCAAGAGAGTCCTCAAGATTTCAGGACTCGATATCAAAAATGATGTTGATCTTCTGAATGCTTTCAAAGCCAAGTACAACGATCCCGCAGAACAAGATTTTGTCAAGGAAATCGAGGCTTTGGCAGATGAAGCTGTGGTATAAGAAGCTGAGAGACTGAAGAAGACCTCAAGTGGACAAAGTGCAAACCCATCACCTACTAACCCTCTACCTAAACCAGCAGCAAGCAGCCTAAACTCTTCGAAAAGTCGCACCCAAGTCAATCATTATGTTGAAGATGATGATGATGAGGATGATGATGATCAACAATCCCCCAAACAGATGAAGTAACGCGTGACCACTTCCTACAACCTGAGAAACATCCCCTCAGTGAAGAAGACCACCTTCGAAAGCGATTCCAAGAGCAAGTTTGCCAAATAAAGAGACTGCTATACCCCAGAGCCCTCAAGAAACAGACTTCAAAGCCAGAGAGAGCCCAGCTAAAAATAACCCTACAGTGTGAGAAAGAGCAGCAATTTGAACAACTCTTACCATTCAGAGGAAAGGGAGACTCGATATGACAGACATCGCCAAAGCCAGACCAGGAAATCAGCTTATGGAAGCCAATTCAGCTGCGCTATGAGAGTTTCTAACTACGAACGACCTGCATGTGGTGTTACTGAAAGCATGATGAACATGAACTAAAGCGTTCCCCCAATCCTAATGATATTTTCAATTGGGAATTGATTGAGGCAAAGCTAAAAGAGGACTATGAGACTATTCTCAAGAACACCATCGCGGAAGACCTGAAAACCTCTCACTACTTTATAGATGTGATTTAACTTATCACCCAGTTCGAAAAGAAATACGCGAAGAGTGATTGCTTCGGTGAGTTCCCTCTTCTGGAAATGCTTTAGAATTTCCAAAAAATGAACTCTGGAACCTGTGCTGTTGACTTCTTCTTTGCAAACGAAAAAGTGGTCTAATATCAACTTGAGATGAAAAGAAAATCTTGCTTCGTTGAAAAAGACCGAGAGGTCCAGCTAATTACTCAAACAACGTACAAGAGAATGCTTTGTAAGAGAGCTGAGTAAGTAGACCTTTCAGACGTGATAAAAGAAAATGAAAAGCAGAGAATAAAGAGACAGAAAACCTCTCTCAATTCACTCAACTAAAATAATATTGGTGGTGGTGATCCCGATGACGGAAAAGAAGACCAGTAAATGCTTAATGTCGATGCCAATCAAAGCAGCTTTGAGCAACACAGATACCCATTAAGTTCTCGCAAGAAATACCACCAGAAGACTCTAAGCTCAAATGTTGAGTAAGCATCTCAAAGCTAGGTCAAGGACAAGCTTGACATGATCCCCAGCCATTTCTTATTCACTCGCTGTTGGTATGTCAAGGAGAGATTTGAAGAGTTACTGCCCTCGGAATATTTCCAATACCCATTCATGATTCAGAAAGCTAATGAATGCTTTGAGTACATACAGGATAATTTCGAGTGTTCTTGGTACAATTACACTGGTTCTCCCTTCTTTAACGCTTCTGTTTACAGACTGATGTTTACTCCTCATCGATTCATCCATTAACTAAACAGAATCAAGGATTACCAGTACAGGGACAAGCATGCATTCAATCCCAATGTAAACTTCTGCAGCAAAGTGCTCAATTGCCAACACTCGACTCCTTACCTCGACTAACTCATGCAGCTTGTGAACCTCTTGAGCGATGGCTTGGTTTATATCGAAAGGAGATCATTCTGTATGCTACTATGTGCACTCTTCAAGCAGCCCCCTAGGCTATTGTGAACCCCCTCTTCTTGAACCCATGAAGTTTCCTCTCTTGCATGCTCTCGACTGGCTTGTCTTAGATGAGTTCTCTAGAACATATGTATTCAAAAGGCTCGGTACAATAGATTACAATAAGGCAAGTTTCTATGAGCTTGGCAGCTTCGGCCAATAGTTTTCTGATAACGAAAAGCTTTTCTCTGATTATCTAGACGACAGGAACTCTATCATTGTAGAGCTGATCTTCCATCAACGTGGTCGAGACATTCCTCAGTCAATATTCGGGGTCATCCGCAAGAATGCTGATAAGTCATTGACGATCAAATCTTCGTACAGTAAAAAAACTGTGTTGATCCCCAAAAGTATCGATTCGAAGAATAATGAATTGAAAGAAGCTTGCCAGGTGTTTATACATGATTTTACTGAAGACCCCGCGTTCTCTACAGGTATGAAGCAGGTATTCGAAGTGCGATTCTATGGGTGCAAGCTAAGATATGAAATGGAGAAGACTATTCTATTCTAATACGACGATTTCCAATACAGGGCTCGTTAATTCTTCGTGCGTTTCTTTTCTATGTAACATTTCCATTTGTCTAACTTAATTTATAGGTACTCATCAACTAATCTTCATCAGGCGTACATTGATTTGCATAGAGGAATTGGATACCTTCAGAATCAAGTGATAAGACTCACCTATGAAAAAGCCTCGAAATGTGAGACATGGAAGGAAGTTCCGAATGACTTAGTCATTTACTACAAGACCCCACTTTCGACCTACAAGAATTTCGACTACATTATTGAATTCTTTGATAGATTTGCCAATAAATCTATTTAAGAACGCTCTGATATCTTAAGTAAGAATTTAATGCTAGCTAAATATTTTAGGGTAAATGCTCATAGGCTAAATAAAAAATGGTGTGTCTGTAGCTTAGAAGGGATATCCTAACAGGCCTCTAAGCATTATTAACACAATCTATCAGTTTAACACACTCGTCACCTTGGTCAAAAACCCTCCCAAAAATTCAGACCTTCGCACAAACTTAAGGAAAGATCTTTTATTTGTGCAAAATTTACTCGAAAGTCTTCATGAAACTTTTATGGAACTTATCCATAAATCTTACCCAGAGTATTTCAAGATTTATGAATCAACGTAAGCATATTTTAGATTAAAAGTTCTATAGTTATCTCTAATTGAAGGAGAATGAATTCGATCCTCTCGTAATGGCACTCAACTGGTCGATCCCTGATGATCTAAAGATTGTAATGGGTCTTATTCAAAGCCTCGCTGATTAAGCATAGAGAAATACTCCTTGGCCAGATAATTATCTTTCAAAACAACAGAGATATGGTGACGAAATTTTTCTTGCCCTAAAAGACGAAGTAAAGAGACTTCCAATCAAAAATCTAGATGGACTGTCTGCCAGAGAATAAGCTCTGCTTGAGAACTCGCCATGGCTTCTCCACTTAGAAGCTTTCAAGAACAGGTTTTTGCACTGCAGCTCCAAAAAGAATGACACTCTTCAGTAAGTGGATTTCAATTCTAACATTTCTTTATAGGAAAGTGATTGTTAAACCCCCATCATTCTACATCAGAAAAGTTAACTAGCTTTCAAATGATCATGACAACGCTGTAATGTTTGAAGGACTTACACTCAACAGCATGATATAGATTAGTGATTCTGACTAAGATGTAGAAATGGAAGACGAAGACTTGATGCAGAGCTATAGACTTTCACAAACTCCCTCAAGGATTTCTAATTATGGACAGCCAAGCCAAGCAAATCCTTATCAGCAGTCCCATTCTATAAGATAGTCGCAAGCATTTGACAATGTACATGAGCAACATAGATAACAGTACCAGGACAAGATGCAAATCCAGCAAGTTCTCTCATCAGTGAACTAATTCTAGCAGAGAAATCCTACTGAAATTTATGGAACTACACCTATCGGAACATTTCCAAATTACCCCAATCAACAGTAATTCTATGAAGGAGTTTACCAAAACTACTCGTAAAACTATCACCAGCAAAGGGATTAGTAGTAGTCTAGAGTGTCAACTAACATGCATCAGATGCAGCAGCAGCTTCCTTCAGGGTACAACTTAAACAGAAAGGAAATGTTTGGAAGCAACATAAACTATGGCATGAATGATTTCTAGGGTCAGAAAAATTACCAGCAAGATGAAGGCTTCAAGTAAACTCAGAGCAGAGAAACATTTGGTAATGACATGTACAAGTATTACGCTGAAGATGTTACCCGCAGATAGGAATAGAGACAAAATTAAAGGTAGCTCTTACAACATAGAAAACTGCCAAAACTACTTGATTTTCCTTCTTAAAATCAAAGCAAAGAGGTCCTATCCTTAAACAGAGGGTAAGCTAACGCAAATGCTTCGAATTCAAGACTGGATAGCAATCAAACGGGTTCCAATTCAAGGTAGAGGCCATCCAGTGTTAAATAATTCGATACTGATGAAGATAAAACTTAGGTCATACTCGTGGATGATGAAAATTAACTAGATAAGGGACTCGGTACTTAAATTCAACAGATTGAACCAGACTAATAACACTCTATCAACTAAGGTTAACCCCTTGGTGATGGAAATGTTCCATAAACTAACTCTTAAGGTTGCAATGACACGTGGGGTAGGAAGCATGATGGAACAATTCCAGGTCTTTATGATATCTCAGACGAAAATACGGGATTGTAAAATTAAAACCATGGTTACGGCCAACAAAACGCTGGTCTTAATCAGGGGATGATGACGTCTAAGGACCAATAACAGTAAGTATTCAATAGTATGGGGATATCTGAGGCTGGGAATTCTTTATTTGGTAATACTTCTACCAATCGTGGGCAGAATCAATTTGGGGTTATACCTCAGTAAAACTCGAACCAGTTACCTGGTAGTTCCCATCATGAGACTTCTACCAGTGATGGCACGACTAGTAAGGGTATTACTCCTCAGAGATCAGACCTTTTAAGCAGATCTGCGTTACAGCCTCACCTTAAGAAGCAGCAAACTAGTATCATGAGCATCCCTAGACCCAAACCTAATTAGACTTCTCAATCACAGTCACATGATGAAACTCAGTAGAAGCAGATGAGTGAAGTAGAAAATGCTTCAAGAGATCAAGCTCACATTGACCAGGACGTTGTAGATCAAGCTAACGCTGACCAGGATGCCAGAGATAAAGCTGCAAGAGACTAAGCTCCCATTGAACAAGCCGTTGGAAATCAAGGAGCAGAAAAAGTTGCTTAAGAGTTGAATAATGAATGAGATTATGAAGAAGCTGTCAACCTGCAATGATGTTCACACCTAAGGGCAGCTTGGATCAACAGACTCCTTATATTTTGTTATAGTCAAGCATTTATTTCATAGATTTTATATTGGATAAAACTTAAACTTTACAACTGTACACATTTAGGATGTCTAAATCTTTCTCATCAAAAGTCTACTATTCATTAATTACTTTCTATAATTTACTTCTCATGCCCATCAACCGCTTTGCTTCGCAGAGTGCGTTAAAATGCCTGAATTCCCTTCACACTACAACAGTGCTTTATATTCTAATTCCCCACTTATTAATTATTAGTAAATTAAAAACCAGGACGCACTCATGGAACAGCTAAACTACAGAGACAAGCAGAACGAGCCACTCAGGCTGCAATTCGTCTACCAGCACAACACGCCCAACGCTTACTAGGTGCAAGTGTACAGGAAACGCAAGTATCTACAGCAAGTCGATGCTTTCGAGGTGGAGAACCATAAAGGCGACCTCTTCTGCAAGTGCGAGGAATTCAACATCAGTGTAAAGGCTGGAGCCGAGTTCAAGCTTACAGTGGCCTCCTCAAACAACGACCCAGTGAGAGTGCTTATCACTCCTGCCGATGGCGAGTCCTACATGCTTTCTAGCTGTGCTTGATCAGCAGGAGGCATTGCAGCTGATGCTGGTGAGAGAGGAGGGGCACTTGAGAGCAGAGCCTTCAGATGATATAGAGTCTTTGATTTAATTTACGTTATTTAATACCTAATTCACTTCCCTAATTCACTCTCGATGTAACCCATCGAATATTAATTTCACACGCATATAAAACTTTTATTCGCTGCAACAATCGTCGTGATCTGCTGAACTGAGGCTGCCTCACTGCTGAGGCTGGTTTGCTGGTGAATTCTCTGTGCTCATGATGCTTAGCATGCCTGCAACGTGGAAGTGGAGAGTGCGATGCTATATGTGCTGTGCTAGATTGCTATGATTACTACAACTCTCTATTTTGAGTCATCGCACTCCGCGATTTGTGCCTTGACCAAGCTACAATTGTAAGTATCTGCCTATATCATTAACAATATACAGAAGACTTGGGTCTGCGTTGCAGTTGGAGCAGCTGGTGTGAGCTGCTTGCTTCACATGCTAAAGTTACTGTTCAATGGGTACTCTCTGCTTAGAAGGTAAGCATTTCAACTTGCTTCTCATTACAATGCCAGTTAATCCAGTATAGGATCGAGATTTAGGATGCAGCTCTGCTGAACACTTATTGAGCTGGTGAGTTTCTTGTGGAGGGAGGGAGGGCAAAGAAGCGTGAAGTAGGATAAGTAGGTAAGCTTCATTCCTTAACTTGCACAGAGTGCCAGCCATAGGGGCTGAGGATGAGTGGGTGTTAAAGCAGAATTACAGAACTTGGGCAGCGATTTCTAAACTACTACTCACTTTTGGCTTAGAAATTCAAGTAAGTCAAATCAAATTAATTTCAAAACCCCAAAACATGCTAATAATTTTTTCTAAAGGGTTTTGGGTTTTAGACCTTGCACATGACGCTATAAGTAATTATTACTAACTGAGATTGTAAGTCTCAAGAATTTTATTATAAAATATAGGCAGGAATAAAATTACTAAACTAAGGGAGGCTACTACTAAAACTTTAAGTATTAAACTAAACCCTAATACTGATTTTGATAATCAAAATCTTTGAAATCAAACAAAACTTTCATAATAAGCTAAATCAAAGTCCCAAAGTTATTTGGGTTTATAATTAAGATAATTACTATTATTAAGATAATAATTGAGACAATAAATCCAAGTTAGCAGCCAGCCCTCGCTCAGCAATAAACTGAGCTCAGACCAGCCGTGAAGGAAAAAAAGAAGAGAAAGACAAAAGAGGGAGGCACAGATAATATAAACTCTAAACCTATGGTGGCCACCTAATCTAAAAATCAAAAATCAGAAACCGTAAATGCCGAAGCGCGTAAGTTGAATGTGCCGAAGCTCGTGAAGTTGAGTGCCGTAGCGCGTAAAGTGTAAAATCTCTTAAGTTGGGTGCCGTAGCTCGTAAAATGGGTGCCGTAGCGCGTATTAAGTTAATCTTAGTAGCAATTATATCTTTGTGGGGAGTTCCACCCCACCTCTCTCTCCAACCTTGAACCTATAAAATAATCATACAAGATAATAAAGATTTTAAGAAAAGATTTGGAACATTACTTACTTTAGAAATCATTTGATCCTGAGTTTCTCATTCTTCTCGAATCTGCTGAATCTATAAAAATGTTAAGAAAAATAATTGATTTTGAAAAAATTGGAACGATACTTACCTTTAAATAATTGTTGATGCTGCTGCTGGTCCTCTGGTCTCAGCTTCTGTGAATCTAAAAAGGTTTAACAAAATCAAGACTAATAGTGGTGGCCACCACAGATTTAAAATAATCTAAATCTCAAACCAACAACAAAAAATTTTAATTATTATAAAATAATTAATTCTAACTTTACTTTAGTAAAATTATTCAGCAAATATTCGGAATTTTCGCGAATTTTCGGAGGCTAAGCCTATATAATTATTTTTTAGAAAGTTGGAGCAACCGATGGTTGAATGATTTTCTTAAAATCTAGCTACTGCTAGCTCTAACTGCTGCTATTTTAGCTTAGTTTAAGTTCTAGTTACTTTACTTTTTACTTTGAGCTCCTTGAGCAACTTTTAAAATTTGAGCTCAACTTATAGAAATTTTTACTTTGACTTTAAAACTTTTACTTAAAGTAGACTTGACTTTAAACCCAGCAATCCTAAGCTCTGTAAGAGACTCTCACTTCAAGGGCTGGGGTACATACCCTGAAGGCCGAAGTGGCGTAAGACCTCTCAGGCTGTATCCTCGCCGAGGGCTTTGCAGGGCTGTTGCTGGTACTACTACTACTAAAAGTGTTTTGGGGTGGAACTTAAAGGCTGGTCTGAGTTTAGCTAACTTTGCTACTTTTACTTAAAGTAAAGGAAATGTTCCTGGAATTGGTAAGTACTATTCATATTCTTAACTTCTTCTACTACTATAGGTCATCAGCAGGTGAGATCTCTTCAGCAGCTCACGTGTTACGGGTTACTTCTTGTGTTGCTTGTTTGTTAGTTTTAAACTTCGTTTCTTCGTTGCCCAAGCTAAGTGGTGGCTAGGTTTATACCTGGCTCACAGTGATATAGTTGTTTGTTTACTTCATAGTTTAAGTCTTTAGGGTTTTTGAGTGGCTATGACCTGACTCTGACAACTATATTTATCTGTCGAGAGGTCCTCTAGCCAGAGCAGCCAATCTCTGGTGTTTATTGCACTGGGGAAGGGTTGCTTGAAAGCAATCGAGCCTCAGCGAGGCATGTTTGAATAGTTATAGCATTAATTTTAAGTAATATTCTTCACTTTAACCTTAAATTCTAAGCCAAAGCCTGACTTTTGGGCTGGTCTACTGCCCTCTAAGCATAACCTATCATCTCTACCATATCCTAATGTTATTTTCTTATCAACAGCACCAATACCTAGTTATCCTAACAAAATTTCCGAAATTCAGGTGGAGGGGTCATAAAGTTAGCCAAGCCAAAGTGCTGTTCTGGAAAAGTTCCGTAATCTAGGTCTTAAGGGCAAATAAGTCTAAATAAGACCCCATTTGCCTGGTATTTGAAGCCTATCACATCCCATATTACTCAGTCTGCCCTATAGTCACTTGTTATTAGTAATGAACAATGTTATCAATGCTTATGATCAATTAGCTATCATAGAGATCACATGGGTTAGAGCTGGGCTGGACTCAAGAGGTGAGGAGGAGGCATTTTTTTTGAAAATTTCAAGGCCAAAATGGCCGTTAGGACCGCCCTGACATTTCAAGATGGGATATGGCCACTCCCATTACCAATCGGCTTCTTTCCTTCTATCTCGTCGATCTAGAGTGTATTAGCGATGTTTGGGTTGGGATGGTGGGATGGGGAGGAGATTGGAAAATAATTTTTGTAAAATCATATAAGTCATACTCTATAATCCGTTAGAGATAGTATAGGCACTTTCAAACTTGGAATTGAAAATAATTCGACCCCCCCTCTAAATCCGCGGTTCCTCACCTCTAAAACCAACTTTTTTTATGTTTCTGTAGTGAGGCTTGGATTTCTAGACGACTGGGAGTGGTTTGGAGTCGATCTGAGACTCAAGGTTGGACCTCATGGTGCATCCGGGGGAAATGAGGAGGTCCCTGAAAAGTGGCCTCAGATCAGAAATTGGGACCACCGACCTACCGATCTGAGGGGGTTCAAAAATATGGTTGGCAAAGCCAACAAAACTCCCAAACCCCAAACCCCTGATAGTTGATTGAGTGAGATTGAATGAATTTGAGATGATTAAATAGAGTGTTGAGTGATTAAAGGGAGTAATGTGAGAGGTTGGGGGTATAATGAGGTTTATGAGTAGATAAGAGGGGTATGTTTAATAATTTATAGTTAAAATCTAAAATCTGAATTCAATTTTTATAACTAAGTTCCAAATCACAAAATTTCCACTCAATTCGCTGACCACTCCAGCAATTCGATGAATATTGGGCAATCATGGCTAAAATCGTCAATGGCCAGCCGCAATGATGATGGGTTGCGGCATCTTCCCAGCAATAGGTGTAAATTAATGGTTGGACTTACCTTATTCATGGGTCTGGTAAGTTTATATATATATGTTGCTCTTAAACCCAAGCTCTTTATATACTTTACCAATTTCTATTTAGACGGAAAATTTCCACTACAGTATAGACTGCTTCTCAGCAGTTATGAATCTCTGCCAACTATCTCCCTATAATATTAATTTAAATGTTAAGGTATCAGTTGAAGCAAGCCAGCAACCAGAGCAGCGGCCCACTTTCAAAGTAAGAATTCCCCTTCTTATTTATTAACTTTAGATATGCAAAATCGTAGAGCCAGTTCGACCAACTTCCTTGCCAAGTTTGTGGCAAATGGATGCTTAAACGCACAATGAGCAGACATCATCAACGCATGCACAAGCCCTTAATCATAGAAGACTCTGACGCTGAAGAAGTCGTGATTGACACTGCTATTCCTAATTTTGCCCCATCTTCATTTATGAATACTTAAGCTGGCCTTCGACTATTGGGAGTCAAGGAAAATCAACTTGAGGAATCCAAACAACCCCAAGTGATGACTGGCTCTACTATCGACACTGCCTATGATTTCTTCAACTATCCTGAGCCCCAAGTCAAGTTAATGAAATTCGATCTCATGCTAAAGGATCACTGGAACCTTTCACAATCTCTCCTCCCATTTACCTTGCTAGAGATTCCAGACAAATCAGTAAGACATTGATTTTAAATCCATATGTAGGTGAGCATAATGAAGGCAGTTGCTATTTTGGAAGACACTGCCGACGGCTTGATTGAACGTAAGCTTAACATCGTATTGATGCTGCAACCAGAGCAGCTGCTTGAGCTAAGAAACATGGTCTATAACACAGCTTACCTCTCATTACTAAATAAGCGTTATGGCGAGGTCGCCACTGGTAAGAATTATTCTATCTCTCACCAAGGACTATAGAGAAAATGCCTGAGAAGTACTTAAAGATTTTCAGCCCTTTGAAAGCCACAGTGTTCCAAAGCTATTTAAATGGCCAGCTCCGTAAGAGCTTCAGTAAGCTATTCCATTCCTTTATCGACGAATACAATTGCGATGTGAGCGAGTAGCTTTCATATTTCAAAGTTCTAAGTGATATCCAAGTTGACGTGTTTGAATTCTTGAAAGTTGACAAGTTCCCAGTCGTCGAGTTCAACACCTCTATTGTTTGGAAGCCTGGCAAGTTCATGCGCAATCGCAAGGCGAAAACTTTTTGCAATCCTTCGAGACAGGCTATTAATTCAGCACGAGCATTGACAACTCAGGGGGTGCGAATTGCCATGATACTTCAATCGCTGGTCAACTTCTTCGTTGACATTCCTTGCAGACCCCAAACTTCGAGATTCATGTGCCTGAATATCTTACTCGATAAATGGTTGAAGGAGAACAAATCCATGAGGAGTGTGGGTTATAAATGCACCAAAGCATCAAGACTTCTTGCTGTAGCAAGGGAGCTGGAGGATCAGATGTGGGTTTTGCTTGACCCCAAGGCCGTAGTACTCAAGAGTAATGATGCTGAGAAGCTAGAAAGGAAGGTGTATCCCGATATTGAAGATTAAGTTATAGCACAGCCCAAGTTGAAGCCCAGACTTTAAAAGCAATTGGACAAGGCAAAGAAGGCTCTCAACCTCCCCGATATGACTGCTGGCAATAAGTGCAAACCAACCACCACCTACTATGTCAAACTCTACTCTAAGGAACTTTGGGTATACGATTGCAGCTGCAGAATCCACAAGCTTCATTTTTGAGAACAAGTTGCCTGAGTCCTGAGTACTAGATATGCCAAATCTCCTAAACCCCCACTTGAAAAATAATCAAAACATAAAAATTGATTTACCCTAATCCATTCACTAATCACTGCTTCTTATTACTTGAGCATTCTATCATAATACACTTCATTCTATACTGCTTTACTTTAGTCAAAAGCGATTGTTTACCTTCCTATATTTATCTTAGCT